>JARHVA010001910.1:1967500-2127500 GCA_037957365.1 Torreya grandis
TCATTTACAACTAGTTTCTCTAAATGATTAGAAGAGTCAACTTGCTTAGCCTTTTTTATTTCCATGATAGATTATAGAATTAGTGTATGATATTTAGGCTATTCTTTCTCTAAAATTTTGTAAAAATGAATATTTATTAAGTATGAATTTATTATCGATAATGGGTGGAAGTGGATCAGTAGTCCAATGTGGTAGAGCATGAGCATTAGTGTGTACATCATCATTATTATTTTCATATCGCTCTATGTCAAAATTATCCTCATTGAAATTGGTGTAATCTAGATGTGTAGAATCTATGACTGGAACCTGAATTGGTTGTTTATCCATGCTATATGGTTGAGTTGTAGGAATATGGGTGAACTCAAGAGGATTGGCACTAAGTCTTGCACTTCATCTTAAAGGAAAATATGCAAAGAATTTAGGTGGCATAAGGAAAACAACTTGGATAATAGTAAAAAATATTAAGCTGATATAATCTAAACAAAGAACTAGAATATGCATGAAAAGGATACACGACTCTGAAACATGTAAGATGATACCTCAACAAGAAAAAAGAGCTAGATACACCACTAGGAATTTTTCAAAAATATTATTTTTAAAATACTATGGACTTTGGAATATGAAATTGGTTTTTTTGAGTTAGATATGCCACTAAATTTTTAGAAAGTGATGCAAAAAGCACTAAAAATAATTGAGAATTTATTTGATGCAACTAGGGTTTTGAATGACTTTTATTAAAATTAGTTTAGTAATTTGAAAAATTTATAAAAAATTTGTAGTTTTAATTTTGAAAAATTGAGGAAATATATGAAAATATTTCTAAAATTAGCAATATATTTTTCCTAGTGGTTTGAAAGTGTTTGTGTGAAAATAGGACCTAGTATGTGCAAACTAGGGTTTGGGTGAATTTATTGAAAATATTTCAATTAATTTATAGTTTTGTTATTTTTAAATTTGGGAAAATTTAGGAAAAAAATGCAAAAAATAAAAAATAATTAGCCCTAGGGTTTGTGTGCATAATTTTTAGGTAAGTCAGGTTCACTAAATGTTTTATTCTTTTTTGGAATTTGGGGGTTTAATTCTTAAACAAATAAAGGTCTGAGAAAATGTAAGTCAGTAATTAATGTGTCTCAATTAGCCTATTAGTTTGTGCAAATAGATATGTATTTTACCTTTTCAAAAAAAAAGTAAGAAGTGTAAAGAAATCAAATTTAGCTTATTCTAGGCTGAAATAGATGATGCATGGTCTATAAATGGCTATGTAGGGATGGTAGATTGTCATAAATGAGACCCAAAACTCTATTTATAGATTGGATAGGATCACCAAGCTTAGGACACCCTACTACTTAGTGTTGTAGTCTAATTTTTGAAACTTTTGTCCACTTTTAGCGTTGTTGTCCACTTTAAATGTTGTTGTCTTAGTGGTTTATCTTTTTTTGGTTCTACTTGGTAGGGTTGTGATACCCTAGTAGTGAAATATTGAAGCTTGGGTCTATGTGTAGCTCACTGTGTATCTGATTCAATCTTAAAAAACCCTTAGGATCTCTTGGTACTTAAACTTGAGTAATAAAATTGGGAAAGAGAGAAGGGGTTAGTGTGTAAAGGATACGCTGAATGCACTTCACACCCTGTGGGTGGACATTCTACCTATATACCAATACTCCAAAGAGGGATCAAGCTAATGTAGTTCTCCCATTTGAAGTGCTTCATACAATTATGTGATGTATGCAATTAGATGCAAAACTAGAATGTACTTTGGATAACTAGAGACCAGTATGAGTGCTTGAATAGGCTTGAATTGGTCTTGAAAGGTTGTATGCACATAATAGGGAAGAGTGCTTGAGTGCACTTACTTGTATTCTTGTTTCTTTCCTGTGAATGAGTGTCAACCCTTATAAATGGACATTAAATGGCCTTTTATAGGGAAACTGATGATCATGGGTCAAATGAGCTTATATTAGGCTGATAGAGGTAAAGATAAGGAATCAAGAAAATATGACCATTTGAGGCTAAAGCAAACTTGGACAATAATGCTAGAAATAAGACACCCTTGAATTTTGGTGCTCCTGTCCAAGTTAGGCACTATTGTCCTAGGAAGATGAGACCTAGGGGGATAGATCTAAGTCTAAGAGTGTTATTGGGTCTAAAAAAGCTAAGTCTAAGAAGTTACGAGTGACTGATAATTAGTGAAAGTCTAACAAAGAAGGGTTGAGTGAAAAAAAAGAGGACCTATAGGTTGGGTGTTAATATCCATGCCAAAGTCATCCAATTTCACATTTTATATTATTACACCTCCCTAGGGGTAGATATAATTTTGAGACCTATAAATATAAGTTCCAAGACACCTTTAAACAAGCTTGTTAGTGAAAATAACTAATAAAAAATTACATATAGAAGAGTTTCACATACCAAGCCAAAGCCAAGCGAAATCAAACCAACATTATCTAGGTGACAAGGAGAAGTGGAGTGATGGAGCTTCATTGATAAATATTTCTTGAGCACACAATCAAGCACATCATTCCATGACCAACTCACAACAATTTCTCTCATGGAAGGTAAGATCTCTGATTTTTTCTTTCACTTGTTAGTTATTTGTGTAGTTCTCTAGGTCCTTGAGTGTCAAGGCTAGAGGTCTTAGTTTTTAATGTGTTTGTTTTGATTTAATTTATTTAATAACACCATATTAATCTCCCCTCTATGCCAAATTCCTTTTTAGTACCACAACAGAATAACCCCATTGGGTTTCACTTAAAAACACAAATATTTATAAATTTTACTTTAACATAATTCAAATTATATGAAAATTCATAACCCTTTACACTATTAACATATAATTTATTTTTTTTGAGAGCTAAATACAATTAAATACAACATGTGTGTAAATATCAATAACCCACTAGTTATACAAAATTTTAGTTAACTTACAAACATAATCTAAATAGTGTATAATATATGAATATATGTAGTAAAGCATATACAAAAGTAATGGTACAACCTTACACTATATTAATGCATTTTTTAAGATATAATAGAATACACAACCATTTGTGTTCTTAATTACAATAAATCATGTTCAAGTACATAACATTGAATGTACAATTTTATTACAATATTTATTAAATTCCATAGAAATACATAATTAAAGGTAAAATATTACATCAAAGCTTCATATGTCAACACAAAATTAATACAATATCTATGAGTATGCATCAAAAGTGGTTGATTAGTTGAAGAGAGGGGTAACATCATTTGAGTGATTTTCCTCTAGGCTCTCCATTGGGAATGGCCCTTCCCTTCATGAAGGGGTGATAGTGGAGATTCAAACATAAAAGATTCAACCAAAACTAAGTAGTGAAAACACTAATACATGTAATAGTCATACAAACTATGAAACTCAATCTTTTATCTAATATGACTTCATGAACACACATATAAATTATATAGTACATTATATTGATAATTTATACAGCTATAACATTACTTTGGCCAATTTTTTTCATTATAGATTTTATATTTTTCACAAATCTAAGTCAAATCTACACATTCTCATACTCTATGCTAATAAAACTCAGTCTCCATTGTGTTAACTAGTGATATCATGGATTTACATTTCATGGCCTCGTCCTAGAATACATATCCTCCCTTAACATAAAAGACCATACAACTATATAACTCATAAAAATGTTCCAAATATATTTTATTCAAAACTTGCAACATCTAACCAACTAGTCATTTATAGAATATTCTACATAACCATTTAATACATGTTCAAAAATATTTTTCACCCATGGAAAATAACACTGATTTCTAAAAAACATGCAAATATTATCACATCTAATAATTTTAATCAATATAGATTCATTTCCTTCAATTTATATAATAAGTTTCTTATCATTAGTATTCATAATATTTCACATTTTGAGAAATGATTCAAATAAGAATCAAGGAGGTCCATCATAATAACATAATAATAAAAACAAAGATAATATATGCAAGTCAAATAAACTACTCAAATATATATATATATATATATATATATATATATATATATATATATATATATATATATATATATATATATATATATATATATCCTTTATACCAATAAGATTGTCTCATATTAAAACTTTATTGTATATAATTCTAACTTATTAAATCAATTAATCCTTACAATATTTATTTAATTCCATTATATGAATAGATTTCACTCATTCATGCAATCATAAATATTCTATCGACAACCAACTAACTAAATAAAAGGATAAATTTTTTATCATCTTACGACTCTACTAATAAGATTCATACATTAGCACAATTAAATCCTTCCAAAATAGTTTATAATCTCTTCTAATCCTTTTAAATATTATTCACATTTATAGCCCCAAAAATAATGACACAACATTCACTACAACTCAGTTCTTCTAAGTTATGAATGGCTGGAAAAGAAACTCCCATATTAACTTCTACAAGACCCTCACCTAAAATTGACTTGATTTGGCAAGGCCTTTTTAATCAAATAAAAAGACATAATTAAAATAACTTATTATAAAACCTTATTTAAAGTTCACCTATCAAGGTTTAGATGGCTGGTCTATTTAATTAAACAAGGATTATCTACATTCAATAAAGCACATAATATGCTCTATTACATAATTATGACCTTTTAAAAGTTCAAAGATCTTGTTTAAAATTAGTTTTTATAGGGAATGTGTAACACCCAAAATTTCAACTAAATAGAACTCATTTTTTTAATTTGATAGAGTAAATAACCTTGTTTTATATGGATCCAAGAACCATGAAATTATGATACAAAAAAAGCAATACGCTAATCTATGGTTGAACAACACAAACAACAAAAACTAACTATAGCATACCGAAAGTAGGGAAAAATAATAACATAAAAAATATCAAGAAGGGAACACCTCTGATGTTTCCTTCTCCTCATCTGGTGTCTTCTTTGGAATACCCTACTTGATCTTGGAGGCCTTTTCCCTCATAGTATTTCTAGGTCCTTCTACTACATCACCTGAAAGAATAATGCATCACCTCTTTTGGCCTTGAACTTGTAGGGGTGTCTTCTTAATAGGGGTCAATTTAGGGGAACTAGGTGGGGGGTTTCTGTGACCTTAAATAACTATTTAATAGGGGTTATGTTAAGCTTAATATATTGAACAAAAGACTACATAGTTTCTTTAGCCTACCTATATAGGGCATTCCACTCTTGAATAAGCTTAGTAAGGGTCAGACTAGCCTCCTGCACCCTATTTTTGAATTTTTCCAATTATTATTTATTAATTTTTAGCTCCTCAAGCATAATAAATTTTCCCTTCCTAGTAACCTCCATATAATTTATGCCATCTAAGAAGACCATCTTGGGTTTAGGGATAAATATCTTGAGGGGAAGGTCTTTGGTAGAGGTTTTAGATAGACTAGCTTAGGGAGTGCTCACAGATGGGTGGTAGGACCCCAAAGTGGGATCTTTCTCTAAGGAGTCCTCCTAAGAGTCCTCTTCAATGGAGGATCCACATGGGGAACCTCCCTCCCTTATAGAGTTTGACCATGCTTGATAAGTAGTAGAATAAGTCCCTAGTTTAGAATGGGATTAGACTCATTGACTTGGTGAGCCAAGGCAGTACATTCTAGTGACTTTAGTAGCTAGAACAACAAGTTTATCTTATATCCTAGAAAGTGGTTTAATAACAAAAAATGATGATAAAATATTAGGGTATATTTACCCTCTAAGGTCATTTATCTTATTACCTGAATACATATTTCTAGCCAATGTCATAGTAGGTCCACCTAGGGGAAACCCTTCTTATCAGTCTTCATGAACTCATTTGTGTAAAAAAAGTACTAAAAGAGATCATGCTTTTTGGTCTAATCCTTAAAGGCCTTTGTCCCCTAATATGACATGCCAATAGCCTCCCCAATAAAATACTTCATGATTGTGATCTTTATGCCCCAAACTACCACCGTGCACTTGTTCCATGTAGCGATGAAATCCTGGGCCATGTCAGAGTCATGCTTAGTAATTCTCACCATTAGCTCTATGACACCCTTGTGCCTAATATTTTTCCAAACCTTCTTCTTCCCCCACACCTTCAAACATGAGACAGGCTCTAATCATTCTTTATCTCCTCCTATTGGCATAGTTAGAATAGAGATAAGGTAAACAAATGGATGGTTCTAGAAAGAATGGGTTTGAATAATGTGAATAAGGATTGGGATGCCCATCATTTTCATACTATAATAATTAAACCTCATTATATGTTCATAATGGTGAATCATCATATTTAAATTCCATACCTTGATAAAAATATTTTGTACATATGATGAAATGATATCCTAGTCAACCTGTAGTACTTTAATCTCATATGGCCTTTAGGATGTTATTAGGGGCATGGTCTCCTAAATGAAACTCATAAAAACACTAACATTTTTAAAAAACTACTAAGACTATATTATTTACATGACTAGGACAAGTCTATATGCCACTAAATTTAATTGGTCATACTTTACTACTAAGGTTTTACTAACAATTAGATAAATTAATTTGATATTGAAAAACCAATTTCTTAAAACTTCTTGCTAGATAATTAATAAGTATTATTTTTAAATACTTCAAACAATGTTTTCTTATCTTATTAATCTCATTCAAGATAATTCTTAACTATTATTACTTAAATCACTTTTAAATAACAATAAATATATTATAATATGTTATTTTAACTATTAATATGTCATTAATTAATCAATTAATAAATTAGATAGTTTAAGCTTGTTTCAATAAAATGTTTAAATAGTCTTAAAATAATTGTCATTGTCAACCAAATCATTAAAAGACACCTTATTAAAGTCTAGGAAGAAGGATAATTATTTAAACTTATAAAATGATTAACTATCCAAGTTAATTACATAAATCCAAATAAATAAATTAAAAATAAAATAAAATTATAAGCTAGTTAATCAATAATTAGTTTAAAATTTAAAATAAAAGTCAAAAAAGCCTTTATGTTTCGCTTTAATTATCTACAAGTAATAAAATTAATAAATTTCATTTACTGATCATTATTTTCTATTAATAATTAAATAAAAGGAAAAAGAATATATTTAATTATTGACCTAAAAAAGTTAAGATGTGAAAATCAATAAAGAAAAAATACATTTTATTTTTAATTTAAGCATTTAAACAATTAGATAATAAATTCAGTAATTGTAAATTTTGGTTAATTAAATATGATTTGATAAATATTAATTAAATATTATTTGATAAATATTAATTAAATATTATTCCTACAAAATTAAATTAAATATCACTTTAATAACTTACGTGAGAAGAATTAACTCTTAAGTTAATATATTTTTCTAATTCAATTTTAAGTTATCCTTGCATAATAATTTAATAAAGTCTTGTCATCAAAAAATTACAAAAGAAAAATTAAATGAAACCCATATGATTTAATTAAATATTTATATAAATAAATTTTTATAATAAGTAATCCATCAAAAAATTACAAAAGAAAAATTAAATGAAACCCATATGATTTAATTAAATATTTATATAAATAAATTTCTATAATAAGTAATCCATTAAAAGATAAAATAAAAAATTCAAAAGGATTTCTACTTGCAAATGGTTGTTTAAATCTATATGCTAAGATTAAATGAATTTGAACCTTAAGATCTAGGGATTTCAAATATTTTCCTAAATTTTATTGTGGCCAATATATAAATTATTTCTCAAACTCATTTCTCATTTTTTTTCTTTGTTTCTTTTTGCAGATTAGAAGTTTGGATGAAAAGAGCTCAAAAATAAAATATTAAATATGAAGACCAAACCTTTATATATGTACTTAATATATATACAATTTATCTCCTTTATTTATTTTATTCTCTATATTAAAACTATATTGTATATATTTTTTATTATCTTATTTTCTTTTTCTTTTTATATATTTTTTTATTTTTTATTTCTTTAAATTAAATATATTATATTTATATTTATTTTGATTTATTAATATATAAATGTGTGTATAGATTTATTATAGATCTTATGAGAAATAATCTATTAATTATTATGTATATGTTTATGTTTATGTTATGTTATTATTTAATTTATTGGATATAAATATCATTCAATTTATTGAGCATAAATACAAATATTTATATATTCATATGGTTAAGTTATTTTATTATTAATATATAGACATTTAATTTTATTTATTTAGAAAAATATAAATATGATATATATTTATAAAATAAATCAAATCCATTTATTTTTAACTATATAAAATGTGATTTTAATTATATCATTTATTTGATTAAATATTTTGTAAATTAGTCAAGTATATTATAAATAAAATAAATTAAAATGATAAAATTAAATTAAAGGATCAATAGTATAATTTTTAATTCTCTTCTATCTAGATTCAATACCATACTCAACATAACAAGAAATATATTTATATACCTAAAATTAATGTTAATTAAACATCTTTTTGCAAATGATATTCATAATTAAATTTTAATTTTCTATTTTTCAGATTTGACATTATATTTAACATAGCAAAAAATGTATGTACCCTTGAACTGAATAGTATTCATATTTATTTTACAAATAATCTAATATAAGAGAAAAATATTTTACATTTAAATTATAATTTTTATACATAACTATATGAGAGAGAGATGTAAAAGAAACATTCATATTTAAGTATAATAATGCAATAAAAGGAGAGAGAGGAAGTTTATCTACTTATTAATCTACTCATTTTATCTTAAACCAATTGTTAAAAGATGCAATACATATGAATGTTACAAAGATAGATCCCATTCTACCTATCATTCTTAAGATTATAAATATATTAACTAGAATAACATGTAGAAAGACTATATTACCATTCCACTAATCACATTAACATTTCAAGTAGAAAATAATACAATAACCAACATTTTACACATACATATTATCAGAATAATTATTTTCATATAGAGGAGGAGGTGAAAACATTCTTACAAGAAAATAATACAATGGATTTAAAGGAATCAGATACAACAAGATGTCAAAGAGATGTATCACAAATTCACATAAGTAAAAACATTATCTCCTTGTATAAAAATTATGGGAGTCCATCAAGGAACATGAGGCTAAAATTCTTAATAAATAATACCATCAATCACACTATATAGTAAGATTTATAATGAAAGAAAACTCTACATCTATAAGAAGACATTGCAAGCCAAAGGAACCAATAAAAGCAACCCACTCTAATCTCCAAGGTCCAAGCTCCAAAAAAAAGATCTACACCCAAGAAGATAAACTTCCAATATTTTCAAACACTCCAAAGTAGACCAAAGGAAGGTGCTTGACCACCCATCCTATAGGCATCTTTACCCGAGATTATCATTGAGTGAGTTCTATGCATAGCACCCCCCAAACCCAAAGGAAAGAGGCATATATCAAATCATATGCACAATTTAAAAATATTGAAAAGGAAATAATTATTGATGATCAAAATTAAGAAAAAAAAATTACAGAATATCTACAATGAAAACATAAAGAACAAGGAAGCCACAAAGACTTGACTCAAGGGAAAAGAAGAGGACACTAGATTTCTTTATCACATAAGTTCATTAATGAACACAAAGGATTTCCAATCCAATTATCAAGAAATAATTTTCCTCTATAGACCTTCAATAACCCAACACTCACACAACACAATAAGAAGACAAAAAAAAAGGGAAATCATGGTAACAATATGAAATGGAAAAAGTTAAGATTTTATTTGAAAGAAGGGCCTCAAGCCAATCAAAATATTTATTCATTTTAATTTAAAGGAGATTCATTCAAGAGAAAATAAGAGAAGAGAGAGAATTAAAACATAAAAAATAGTAAGCAAAAGATTTACTTAAAACTAAAATATCTACTTGTCAATCTTCTAAAAGCCTTTCTCTAAGCACATAAGCTCTTCAACAACCTAAAATGCATCCCCTTAAAAGACCAAAATAAAGTCCTTAAAAAGAGAAAAAAAAATGACCAATAAGAGGGTGACACATGACTATCCTCATCCCAAGGATGTGACACCTCTCTATAAATTTCTCTTATAAACCTCATAAATATCCTTACAGACTCACATGTATGTTTCTTCCACTCAAATACATAACATAGCTTTTGTAAAAATAAAATAAGGGTTGCTTGTGGAAGTAAAAAATAGACTATAAATGAGGGCATTTATATGACTAAAAAGTGGTCAATAGTACTTTAAAAACCCACCTACCCATTGGGTATAGGTATGGGCCCAAAAAGAACTTGTAAGACAAGGTTTACTTGTCAAACACTCAATAAGAAAAGTGGTCGAGGTGATAAATCCGAAATTGCACATATGGGTTAAGTTTGTAAGTCAACTCAAACCCATACCAAGGTTATTTAAATCTCATAGTGAGTTAAATAAGTTTGGGTTGATTAGGTAAATAAATTTTTGGATAAATCATTAAAATTTAAATAATAAAAAGAAAAATAGAAGGAACACACTTTAATAAATTTAATAATTTTCAAAATGAAAGTTATAAGGTTTCAAAGTTTGGAAAGGGTCTAAGGTGTGCATATGGTATGTTGAGACACATCTGAGTCCCTTATAATTCTACCTTTGATTCCCTATAATTTTCATAATCAATCCAACATCAAATACATCCAATAAAATAATTGATAGCTAAACAATATGAAAACAAACACATGCACGCGCGCACCTGCGCACGCAAGCGCGCACACACACACGTACACACACATGCACATGCGCGCGTGTGCGCACAAACACACACACACACACACGCACACACACACACACACGCACATGCACAAACACACACACACACACACACACACACACACACACACACACACACACACACACACACACACACACACACACACACACACACACACACACACACATGCACACACACATGCACACGCATGTACGCATGCACGCACACACACACATATCACAAAATTGAATCATAATCTTTTGGTTAGTCTAATAAAATAAACTATAAGTCACAAAATAAATTATCTTGCTATTCTACATCAAATCCAAAGAAAACATACATCCACTCAAGACAATCATACTATGTAGTCACTTATCTAATTGAGGTCTAAATATCTAGCTACTTAAGGTAGATAATGATAATCTTATACAGTCTAATACATATCCATCAAGACCACATAATATACCAAAACATATAATATTGTAAAATAATATAATTAGGATACATCAAATATGCCATGTTAAATTTTATACACACATAATTATTTGCCACATACAACAAATGGATCAATATGACTAAAATATAGAGGTTAGACATAAGGGGTATTACAAAATGTATAAATGATATAGACACAAATGAGTGAAAATGTTAACAATAACTTGTGCACATGGCAACCCAATACCATATATGTTTGAAATGAAAATTTATATTGACTTGCATCTTTGACTGTCATGTAACCAATCTATTGTCAAATAGTATTCTTGGTAGAGAATAACCATGTTGAAACATAACCCTCTAAAATTATATGGCTAAAGTAATACTAAGGGAATAAACTATCTATATTTTTGAATGACGCTTACTAACAACTATCATATGTTGTAATTATCTAAATTATCAATCAAATATATGTAATCATCTCAATAATAAAATTGTGCATAGATTGTACTAATCATCAATTCATACTCTAAAAGATTTGATTTTCACCATTCCTAACTAGGGTGTAGTAAGATAAAGAAAATAGGTTTCCATAAACTTTGACATGTGCATCTAATATGTTATTGTATGCTACTTATCATAACACATTGATCAATACATATTATGTGTCATATTTATAATGAAATGTAAGAAAACCAAATACCCTAATTTTCATAATTCTCATACTAACACCACTTCCTGAGAATACCCATGTGAAACCAAGATATATGATCATCTGTGAAGTAACTACCGACTGTGGGGTATAAAATATAGGTTACAAGTCCTTATTTGATTCAATATTTATGTTTTTAATAATTTTAGAAGTTTATTGAGTAAGTTGGTCTTATTAGACATATCATTGAGCAAAAAATGCCATCAATGAGTCTATCTTATGAGATAATTTTGTTATTAGGTTGGTGGGTGTCAATTAAGCCAAATTCAAGATTTATAATAGAAAGGGAACCATCCTTAGTCTTAAACAAGATTAAAAAATTTAGGAAGCATTATTAAGAGTTATAAAAATTGTCAACATAGGTTTATACAATATATTTTCAAAGACTAGGATGACTACAATTCATAATATTCACTTAGAATTAAATTCATACATATAATTAATATAATCAAAAGGTTCAATCCACAGTTTCATTAAAAAAATGAAAAATTACCAACTATGCATTAAGATTAAGTACATAGTTTCTTATTCAAACATTGATTTCTTCACACCTCTAAGAAATAAAATTAAGCTATCCATAAATAGTAACTTTTCATCAATTTTATAAACATAAAATAGAACTATTATAATTACCTTTATCTTAATAGATAAAGATTGTTTAAGAGATCATAATTGACTAAGTTGTATCTAGTTCTGAGCTTAGATTAAAAAAATAAATCGTTTCAAGAAATATATCAACATCTCATGACTCATCTAAGTTATCAATATGTAATAAAAATATTATAAGTCTAAAAAAATTACCTAAACAAATAAATAACCATTATATTAATTAAAGATATTTATTAATCTCTCATATTAAAATAAAAATATTGTCTCTATACCATGATAGCAATATCATAATTTTAGGATAGTTAATTTAATAGATAATTCATTCTTATTATAAGTATCTACATCTATAAAAAGTTACCAATCATTAAATATCCATAAAATAATGTTAATGAAAGGTAATTTTCTAACACTAACCTCAACATTCATGACAGGGTTAATAGTCTAATCTAGACATGTGCACTTTTAATTCTTAAGGTAAACATATAGTTTGAATATTGTCAACCAATTCAAGGTACATTTGGGAAAAAATTATAACATTTCACATATTTATGTCATAGTAAATAATAGTAAAATATCCCTATAGAAATGAATTAAAACCATAGATAAAGTTTACTTAAAATAGAACTTCTAATCCACCTATAGATTAGGGTTAATCATATATACTAGAACACTAAGAACATGTTTTATGATAACAATACCTCAAAAGTAAGTATATAGGAAAATTACAATCAAACATCATTAATATACAATCTTATATAAGTAAATATATTACACACTAGATATTATATGAAACTTTAATTTTTAATATAAACATACTTATGAAATTCTCATTTCAAAATTCAAAGAAACTTTACATAAGCACCAACAACATGGTCACATAGTGAAAATTAAGATCAATAAATAGAGTAAGAATAAATATCATTCCATTTCTTGTCTATAATAAATATAAGTATAATGATAATAAGTTTTATAATTTTATTATCAAACACAAGTGTAATTCCTAGAGCTCCTAGTGTTAAACCGAGACTTTGATACCATAATGTAACACCTAAAATTTTACCTAAATATAACTCATAAAATCATGATTGTTTTTTTAAAAACTACCAAGACTATATTATTTGTATGGTTAGGCTAAGTCCATATGACACTAAATTTAATTGGTCTCACTTTATTACTAAAGTTTCACTAACAACTAGATAAATTAATTTGATATTGAAAACCGATTTCTTAAAGCATCTCGCTAGACAATTAATAAGTGTTATTTCCAAATAATTCAAATAATGTCTTATTATATTATTAATCTTATTCATGATAATTCTTAACTATTATTAATTACATCACTTTAAAATAATAATAGACACATTATAATACATTATTTTTAATATTAAGGTGTCATTAATTAGTCAATTAATAAATTAAAGTTTAAATAAAATGTTTAATTAAAGTTTTCAATAAAATGTTTAAATAGTCTTGAAATAATTATTTTTCTCAACCAAACCAGTAAAAGACATCTTATTAAAGTGTAGGAGGGATAATTATTTCAATTTATGAATTTTTTAACTATCTAAATTAAGTAGATAAATCCAAGTAATTAAATTTTAAAAAATAGAATTTATAAACTAATCAATTAATAATTAATTCAAAATTTAAAATAAAAGGCAAAAAGCTTTTTTGTTCTACTTAAATTATCTACAAGAAATGAAATTACTAAAATTTATTTATGAATTATTATTTTCCACTAATAATTAAATAGCATCCTTTAAATATTAAGAGAAAAAATAATTTATTTAATTAATAACACCCTAATATAATTTAGGTGACAAGAATTTACTCTTACTATAATTTATCTAATTCAATTTTAAGTTATCCTTGAATAATAATTTAATAAAGTCTTATAATCAAAAAATTACAAGAAGAAAATTAAATAAAACCTATATAATTTAATTAAATATTTATATAAATAAAATTTTATAGCAAGTTAATCCATTAAAAGACAAAATAAAAAAGTTAAGAAGATTTCCACTTGTAAATGGTGGATTAAATTTCTATCCTACGATTAAGTCATTTTGAAATCTAAAATCTATGGATTTCAAATGTTGCCCTAAATTTATTTGTGACTAATATAAAAGTTATTTGTTAAACCCATTTCTTTCTTTTTTTCTTTGTTTCTTTTTTCACGTTGGAAGTTTGAAAAGAGCTCAAAAAAATATTAAATATGAAGATCAAAACTTTATATATATATATATATATATATATATATATATATATATATATTTTGAAATTGAAATAATCAAGATCCAAAATCAAATTCATATTTTATATTATGTATTTTAATTTTTTTTAAATTAAAAATATTTCTATTTTTTTATTATTTTTACAAATCAGACTGACCTTAAGCTGACCTAGACCTATAGCCTTATTGTCAATTAGGGTTAGTGATCCTTTCATTAACCCTTTAGGGGTGAAGTGGTTGATTGGCCAAACCCCCAACTATTCTAGGGTTAGCCTACCCAATTCTCCCTTCCCCTTTCTTCTTTTTTTATTTTTTATTTTTTATATTTTTTTAAATTTTTATTTAAATTAAATATATTATATTTATATTTATTTTGACTTATGACAATATTTAATATATAAATGTGTATATATTTATTATATATCTTATGATAAATAATCTATTAATTATTACTATTATTCTATCATATAGTTTTAGTGGGATCCTTACCTTATTCACTTTTGATCATAGCTTCAATTGGTCTAGAACACAATCAGAGGCCTAAATCTCTAAGTAATCATCTATTACAAGTACCACAATTACCAATAATAACCACAACTAGTCAAAGAATACCATTAACTACTATAACTAGTCTATGATACAAATGATCAATCACAACTGGGCTCTGATACCAAACTTATATTTGAACTTGGATGGTGCTCAAAGCAACCAGGTCACTTTACCAACTCACCCTCATCTCATTGGTACTCATAGATTTTATTATTATTCAACTTATTGATCATAAATACAAATAATTATATATTTATATGGTTAAGTTATTTTATTTATTAATATATTGATATTTAATTCATGCATATTTATATAATGAATTAAACCAATTTATCTTTAACTATATGAAAGGTTATTTTGATTCTATTATTTATTTAACTAAATATTTTTTAAATTAGTCAAGTATATTATAAATAAATTAAATTAAAATGAATATATTTTTAACAAAATTAAAGGTTTAATAGTATGATTTCTAATTCTCTTCTATCTAAATTTAATAACATACTCAACATAATGAGAAATATATTTATATACCTAAAATTGATGCTAATTGAATATTTTTTTGCAAATGATATTCATAATTAAATTTTAATTTTCTATTTTTTAGATTTAACATTATATTTAACATAGCTGGAAATGTATGTACTCTTGAACTAAATAATATTCATACTTATTTTACAAATAATCTAATATAAGAGAAGAAACATTCTATAATTAAATTATAATTTTCACACCTAATTATATGGGAGAGAGATGTACATGAAACATTCATATTTAAGTATAATAATACAATGAATCACAATTATTTCAAAATATAAATACAAGGGAGAGAGAAGAAGTTCATCTACTTCTTAATCTACTCATTCTATCTTAAGCTATTTGCCAAAACTTGCAATACATATGAATTATACAAAGATAACTCCCATTCTACCTATCATTCTTAAGATTATAAATATATTAACTAGAATAACATGTGGCAAGACTATATTACCATTCCATTAATCAAGTGAACCTTTCAAGTAGAAAATAATATAATAACCTACATTTGCCACATACATATTATCACAACAATAGTTTTCATATAAAGGAGAAAGTGAAAATGTTCTTTCAAGACAATAATATAATGGATTCAAAAGAAGCACATATAACAATATGTCAAAGAGATGTATCATGAATTCATATAGGTACAAACATTATCTCCTCTTACAACAATTATGAGAGTCCATCAAGGAACATGATGATAAAAGACTTAAAAAATAACACCATCAACCATAGTCTATAGTAAGAGTTATAATGAAAGAAAACTCTACATCATCAAGAAGGAAATGCTAGCCAAAGGAACCAATATAAGAAACCCATGAGCAACCCACTCTTAACTCCAAGGTCCAATCTCCAAAAACAAGATCTACATCTAATAAGAGGAACTTCCAACATTTTCAAAAACTCCAAATTAGACCAAAGGAAGGTGCTTGACCACCCATCCTATAGGCATCATTACACGGTATTCTCACCGAGTGAGGTTCATGCATAGCCTCCCTCAAGCCCAAGGGAAAGAGACATATCTCAAATCATATGCACAATTTAAAAATATTGAAAATACAATGGTTATAGGTTCCAAAAATTAATAAAATGAAATAAAAAAATATTTACTATAAAAATATAAAGAACAAGGAAGTCACCAAGACTTCACTCAAGAGAAAAGAAGAGGAAACTTGATTTCTTTATCACATAAGTTCATTAATGAATAAAAAGGTTTCCAAAGCTAATTATCAAGAAATAATTTTTTGCCTTAGAACTCACATAACACAACATTCACACAATAAAATAAGAAATCAACAAGAAAGGGAAATCATGACAATCATATGAAATAAAAAAAACTTAAGAATATTTATAAAAACAAGGGCCTCAAGCCAATAAAAGAATTTATTCATTTTCCTTTAAAATATATTCATTTAAGAGAAAAAAAAAGAAGAGAGAGAATTCAAAAATACAAAATATTATTCAAAAGACCTACCTCAAACCAAAATATCTACTTGTCAATCTTCCAAAAACCTTTCTCCAAGCACATAGGCTCTCTAACAATCCAAAATCCATCACCTTAAGAGACCAAAAAAAGGCCCTTAAAAAGAGAAGATAACAAAAATAATGATCAATGTGAGGGTGGCACATGGACATTTTCATCCCAATAATGTATCCTCCCTCCATAAATTTATCTTACAAACCTCATAAATATCCTTACACACTCAAATGTGTGTTTCTTCCACTCAAATAAAAAATATAAATTTTTGTACAAATAAAATAAGGGTTCCTTGTGGAAGTAAAAACTAGAACATAAATGAGGGCCTTTATATGACCAAAAATTGGTTAATAGTACTTTAAAAACCCACCTACTCAATGAGTATACGTATTGTCCCAAAAATAACTTTTAAAACAAGGTTTACTTGTCAAACACTCAATAGAAAAAGTGGTTGAAGGGACAAATATGAAATTGCACATATGGGTTAGGTTTGTAGGTCAAATCAAACCCATAGCAAGATTATTTAAACCTAATAGAGATTTAAATAAGTTTGGGTTGATTAGGTTAATAAAGTTTAGGATAAAGCATCACAATTTAAATAATAAAAAGGAAAATAAAAACAACACACTTTAATATATTTTTAATTTTCAAAATGAAATGTGTAAAGTTTCAAAGTTTGGGAAGGGTTTAAGGTGTGCATATGGTATGTTGAAACACATATGAGTCTCTCATAGTCCCACCTTTGGTCCCCTATAATCTATACACTCAATATAATATTAAAAACACACACACACACACACACACACACACACACACACACACACACACATATAATGAGTCAATTTTGTGACATATTTGTATTGACAGTTATATATATATATATATATATATATATATATATATATATATATATATATATATATGTTTGTTTGTTTGTTTTTGATATTAGATTGAGTGTACAGATTATATATATAACTGTCAATACAAATATGTCACAAAATTGACTCATAATCTTTTGGTTAGTCTAATAAAATCAACTATAAGTCACAAAATAAATCATCATGTTATTCAATATCAAATCTAAATAAAACATACATCCACTCAAGAAAATCATACTAAGTAATCACATATCTAATTGATATCTATTAAACTAGATAACTAAGGTACATAGTGATAATCCTATATAGTCCAATACATATCCATCGAGATCATATAATATACCAAAACATATAATATTAAATAATAATATAATCAATATAATATCAAATATCTCATGTTGAATTTTATAGAAATGTAAATGGTCACCACATATGCAAAATGGATCAAGATGACTAAAGTACAAAGGTTTGACATAAAAGGGTATAACAGATGGTAGAACTAAGGCAAGATTTCACTAGAGGCATTATAAGTGAGTGTTACAATGATAATGAGAATATAGAAAGAAAATTAATATTCCCCCTTTTCCTAATCTTTAAAACTCATAATGACATAAATGAATAATTTTTCCTACATTATTCCTAATAGGCAAGTCGACTAACAAAGGATGTATGTTTGTATAAAATTTATTCATGAGTTAGATAAAACCCATTTACCATAACATTAATTTTTGATAGTATATACATAAATAACTCTAGTTTTAATAGGATTATGGATGGGAGTAATATCCATCCTGAGGTCCATAATAATAATCTTTATATTTTTAAAAAGAGTGTTTTATTTACAAAAAGTGAAACTAAATACTAAACCATGGTTTATTGTTTCCTTACCAGGTTGAGTATAACAACCATATATTTCCTAAAAGACTACCATTATATGCATCAAAAACTGCATACTATAACCCAAGAAAAAATATGGTTGTTAACATGTTCAAAGACTAAAATAAATACAATTAACATATCCCATGCACATTCAAGTGAACCCACAATATTATGTGTCTTTAAAATTTAAATGCACCACTTGCCTAGTTTGAAGGTAAAAATGGTGGTCACCTATTGAATATAGAGAATGGAAACTGTTCCACTTCTGTTTAATAATCCTTCCAACTTCCTCTTTATTATTTGGCCCCACTCTCTCCAATGTATTCTTACTTATTCTCTTTCTTTTTCTTTCCCCACATTTTTCATGCCCTAAGATTCCTCCTAAATCTCTATTAGTTCCCCAAAATAGAACTTGAAGTTCCTTGAATGAATGACCATTTACTATAGATTATTTATAGTTTCTTTGAGGCTACATTAGTATGGTGAATATATGAAAATCCTCATGCATTACACTAAAAATGGTAAAGTAAAAAATCCCCATCATTGAAAAGACCCAGTCTAAACAAAGAATTGAGGAAAACCCTAGTTTTGGTTCAAAATTATGCATGGAAATTATTCATACCAATTTCTTCATAATTATTCAAATTATAATCTTCCACTCTTTTTATACAAAACTATTTTCCCTAATTTTTTAAAACTCATCAAAATTAAATTGCTATAGTTATTAATTTCCCTATGACCTCTAGGGAAATTAATCACCAAAGTAATTTAATTTTGAGGAGTCTTAAAAACTCAAGGAAAATGGTTTTAGGTCCACCAAAAATAGGCATTTATGCAAACTGCCTCATTTTCTCCAATTTTTAATATTTGATCAATTCTCTCAATTTTCCATAAATATGTTTTAAAATTTGGATAATTTAATTAAAATTTAACATTTAAAACCTAAAATTAAATAAATCATTGAGATAATAAAGAAAAATTCTCATTACATTGATAATAGAGTTTGTCCAACTTGGAATACATCTCTAGGTTCACTCAAAATATGAATTGATAGATTAAAAAAATGCAACATACACATTCTTAGATCAATTTTATCCCAATGAGGGGATATCCTTCCTAATACAGGGTTATCTCTCCAAATAAGGGGCTATCTCTCCTAAAAAGGGGATAAATTTTCTCTATATGATCTTTAGGAGGTCTACACAATGGCCCCTATCCTTCAATTTACTCTTACCATAATAAAAATACATAGAACTTACTTTGTTCTCATTTTACCAAGGGTAAATACTACATTTCAAATATAAATTCATAATTTTTATATCATTTTCAATATTTTTGGTGTATTGGCTAAGCCATTTATCCTTTCTCCCAAGGATAGGGGTTAAAATACCCTTAAAACACATTGTTTTAGGATAACATAGCCTGAAAATAAGGAATAAATACAAATTATTTTATTTTTATCCATTTATAATGCAAAACATTTGTGTAAATAGATTGATTTATACAAACTTATCACTTTCCTACATAAAATTTCAGCATACCTCTAATTTGGGGCTAACTAAATAAAAATGCAATGCAAATGATAATATTATACATGCATTATGTTTGCATCTTCACAATTTTTATGATCCAAAGAAGACTAAAATGAAAACAAGACTAAGCTTAAACATTATTATATTTTGTGTTGGATTACCTCAAATAGACTCAAATTTTATGATAACATGATATTGGCTTGATAAATTGACTCATGGATAATGGATGATTGGATGATTATGGACCTAAGCAGATTAATGGATGGATTAATGGATTTTGGCTTAATAGATATCATGCACATTTAAATCATGATCCCAAATTGAAGGATATGGTGAGTTTAAATAGAGATAAGGGAGGGAAATTTTATGGAATTTAAAATTCCATGAAATTCTCTAGCGATTGAGCTATCTAGAGAGTTGGAAAAGGATTAGAGAATTCTAGATTCTATTAGATGAGCCTAATGGGGTTTAGTGGGATTTTATCTAGGGTTATAGGAGAATTAGGTGGAGACTAGGTACTAGGCATGTAGGATAACCTAGGAGATAGGTAGGTAAATTTTTAGGAATTTAAAATTAGCAAGTGGACAAGTGGGGATTAAATGGAATTTTAAAATGACAAGTTGTTATGTGAAGGTTTATTTAATTAGATGGGACATTAATAAATGAGTTAATAAAAGGATTAATATTTTTTGAGACGTGTAAAAATTAGCATGGGTAAGAAAATATATGAATGGGACTATATAATTAACTAGAAATTGGGTTAATTAGTGAATTATATGAATTAGATAGAATGGTGATGAAAGGGGTTGATTAGTAAATTGTTAGGTAGGATTATCAACATGATCAGTAATCCTAAATAGGTGAGAAAATATTGGTGCATAAAGAAACCATGAAGGGGGAAATGTCATAAATGAGTAAAAAATCATCTCCAAGGGATGAAGAGGTAGAATTGGAAAAGGCTAAGGACATGAACTTAGAAGGATTATAATAAGGAGGAACTCCGAATAGATCTTTGGATCAATAAATCCTCAGAGAAGAACAAAGTTAGAACATAAGTGAGGTGGTTTGTTCCCTTGTTTCATCTTTTCCTACTATAAATATTAAAAATACAAACTTGCCTTTAGTTAAAATTCTAAAATCCATAATAATCACTCATGCCATTAACTAAAATAATTATTGAGAATATTTTGGGCTTATCCAAGTTTTTAACTAAAGTTAATCTAATAAAGGAACCATCACCATGGGAGAGAGTTATTTACCCAACTCTCTAGTCCCAATCCAAATAAGTGCATCATTGGTACCACCATCAATAAAAATCCCTCCAATGAATCCTCCACATGTTGTATCCAAATACCAAGGTAAAAATAAATAAATGGGGGATCTCATTATTGCCCAATGGTTAAAGGAGATGCTGAATGTAAGGTATGAGAGACATAATTTTGTCCTCAGAGAGTTACCTACAATATCTACCCAATTTGATAATAAGAGTGGGTCTATCTAGAGGGTGAGGAAGAGGAAGGATTTAAATATAAATATCAAGGAAAAAGAGGAAGGATTTAAATATAAATATTAGGGAGGAAGATGAATTTGAACAAAGGGACAATCTATTCCCCTTATCAAAGAAGCCCAAGAAGAATCTCAATTATCTCACTAAAAATAATGAATATTTATTTACTTTTATGGATTCCATTAAGACTAACATGAAAGAAATGTATGAGAGTAAAGAAGAAACATATAAAATATTCCAAAAAATACAAACTATACATTTTCCTCTAAAAATAATCAATGGTGTGAAAAGTGTAGCTACTAAGTTGTACAACATTTTGAATAACATTCATGTTTCATAGGTAGGAAGCCATCCAACAGAATGAATGTAACCAAATTTTGGCATCAAATAAGAAAATTAGAGAAAAGGTTGAAGTTGTAGGTTCAATGTTTCATAACCAGTGTATTCAACCAATTAAACTTGATGAGAAATATGTATGCATCTTGGTGCCTAAACTATGTAATATTAATAAGGGATGTTTCCCTCAATTACCATAACCAAATGAAGGCTCTACTAGGAATTTTTTGATAATCATGAAATTGAGGAGTTATATATTTTGAGGGACATTATGGTCCCTAATGTATTACTCCTATAAGAGAGTTACTCAATATTGTGAATTTTGAGAACCTCCTTTTGGCACCTGAAAATAATTTCAAGGAATAAGTTGAAGGTACTATATATAAAACCAATGATGAAGTTTTACAATTATTTGATTTTGCTAAAGATAACGCAGATAGAGACAAAACTCTTGGGGGTAAATTAAAGATATCAAAAACCAAATAAGAAAGGTTAATAGTTGAGGCCATAAAACTCTTCAAGCCTTCCTTACTTAATTTGATATCACAAATAAAGAGTTTGATGTCGCACGTGCATTATTTAAAGAACTAAGGGTAAAAGAGACAACTTATAGACTAGGCCTCAATACTAAAATATTTGTTAGTGTTCTTACTACAACTTAGGGTGCCCGATTTTCAAGACTTATAGTCCTATAAACTCTTGAGAGCCTAGTTTTGATCCCTCAATGACCCTTAGTGGTTACATTAGGTGAAATGTTAGTTACTCCACCAACTTCTTTAGCTAGTAGTGCCACATCAACACTTTGATAAATATAAATATGTAGTTTCATTCTCTAATCAAGTTGGAAATTTAGTTCCTAAATTACTTTATATGTACATTGTATTTTTAGTTTATGAGAGTGTTTTAAATATTACCATTGTACATGCACCTTTTACATGATTCAAAACACATTGTTCTATTTTTGGACTTGTAAATTTAGATGATTCTTGAGAGATGAGGCATTCCCCATCCCAAACCTATATATACTTGTAACCTTCTAGTCCTAAATGGAGGAGAATTTTATCTATTGAAATTAATAGGAAATTTTGAAAATTTATACTAAATTGATTTTGATGTACAAATCTTGATTCTTCTCCAATTCTATGGATTGTGTAGGATGTGTTAACATTCTAGTGTTCTAGTTATTTGGTTGTGCATGATATTTTATTTTATAATATAGTTATTAACTTTAAGTTATAGTTGATTTGATTTCCCTTCACATGCTAATTATAATGCCCCCTTGTATATGTGTAATAGTAATTTGAAAAACATGGAAACCTTTAATTTTCATCTTTATATTGACTATGTTCTATTTTCCTTTGACTCTTAACTATGTTTGAGTGTGTGTGATACAATAACTTTCAACACACTAGTCTTTTAATTTCTTGTCTAAGCTTAGGTCAAGTAATGGTCTTAAAGAGTTTTCATCTTGTGTGGTCCATAAGCCTTTTTTCTACCCTTCCTTTCTCTATTTTTTGAGTTTATTTGAGAATCCTACCCACATTAGTTAAAACCACCAAAATTACATCAAATCCAAGTAGATTTAGGTTCATCCATAGATGACCCATCTATGGTAAACAATCTATATTACTCATATGCACTCAATATTTTAAAACTTTATTAATTATTGATGTTTTCTCTCTTGTAGGAACCCATCGAGTCTTAATATCTCTAAGTGCACACCATAAAGGTTGTACTGAGAAAGGGGTGGGTAGACCATTAATGCTTCTCAAGATTATTATTCCATATACCACCAATTAAAATTAGAAAAATCTCTCCTATACATTTACCTAAGCTTTGACACCTCCCTTACACATTCCTTCATGTAATTCACTACCTCAAATAACCCCTACCTAAGCCAAAATATTTTTTTGTCGTTTAATGAAAATAGTCAAATGGACCCACACTATTCTTTAAAATGAGCACCTTATGGTACTAAGCTAGCCCAGCCAACCTAGTCCAAGACCTAAATAATTTACTTATTAAAGAATTGGCTTAACAAGGATGACTATGTTAGCTAAAAATTTGGAAGATTTTAGAGCTATATATGAATATATAAACACATCCTTTTCACCATTTTCATTAGACAAATATAAAGACAATAATTTATTTATGCATCTGCTTATCCACCACTCTACTTGAGGAGCCATTACTTAGGGCTTCATACTTGTTTTGGAGATAAAAGTCTTGTATTTTGGTAAAATTATTTTAAATACATAGGATAATTCATGTATCCTAGAGGTGACTTATCTCTTTTATCATTACAAACCATAATAACCTCTTGTAAAGCACCATTATCTATAAGGCATACTTCACATGACCCTACTCCTCCATATGATTAAACATCAGCTCACATGTAGACTACTGAACCTAGTCATCCTACTTTTAGACATCTACTACTTGATTAGGCCTCTCCCACATAATATTCCTACCCCTCATACATACTTAGTTCATATTGACCATTTTACACACAAAATAGGCCTTCTAGGGGACCTCCGAGGGCTCTCAAGAGCCTGTTGACCAACCCAATACCCTATTTGACCTAGGATATGGCTTGTATGAAGGAAACCCATGGCCTAGGCCACATGTTTCCTTCACCAAAGCTATAGTTGAGGCTGTGACTTGCGTAAAATGTGTCTAAAAGGGCCAATTTGAAGCCAAATGATAAAAAATGGCTAGTTTTAGGTTATTTGGTAGATTTGGTTGGGGATATATGCCTCTTTCTCATTCATTTGATCCCTCTCTCTTCTCATCCCATCTCTCTATTGATTATTATTCCCTCTCTAGTATCTCATTCCTTCTTGAATCTCTCTTCATTAATTCTTAGTACTCTTGAGCTTGATTGGAGGATAGAAGATCCTATATGTTGTTATACAATTGCTTAGAGAATCCATTAATGCTCTTAGTTACTCCTGCTTCCTTATGGATTATCCAAAGCTTATAAATTTGGCATTTCACTTGATTTGTGTACTTTGTTGGAGCTATTACACCATTTAAGGTTCTCACTTCACCTCCTCTTTTACTCTTGGCTTTTGGTTTGGACTTCAGCTTCCACATAGCTTGGTCTTCCTCCTACATTACTTCCTAGCTTGGATTCCTAGTTGGTAGAACATCTGCACTTAATATTTGAGCTTTATTTGAGGGAATTTTTTTATTAAATGTGAAAATCCATTAATTTTTTATAGTGTATATGCTAGGGTTTGAACTATTTTAGTGAAATAGTTGTTTTGTATATTGATTAGAGTAGTTTCTAAAGTTCCTTAAATTTGTATATGTTTAAAGAATAATTTAATTTCTTAAAATATTAATTTGTTGCATATAATTTATCTCTAAAAAACCCTTCCTAATTATATATGAGAGATATAAATGTTTAAAACAAACTAGAAAACTTTCTCAAACATATACTCTCTCTCTCTCTCTCTCTCTCTCTCTCTCTCTCTCTCTCTCTCTCTCTCTCTCTCTCTCTCTCTCTCTCTCTCTCTCTCTCTCTCTCTCTCTCTCTCTCTCTCTCTCTCTCTCTCTCTCTCTCTCTCTCTCTCGTTAAACTAGAGCATTGCATTGTTAGAAAACAATAGTATTGAATTGAAAGGATAGCTCAAATCTAGAATAGGCATGCTCTTCAACCCTTTCTTGGAAAATTATTTATTACTTAAAATGTCTTTCATTTGGATTAAAAGTTCCTTAACCCCTAGATTTACATTTTGGTTATCAGCTCACACCATTTGGTATTGTTATTTTTTCTTTATTTATGCAATCAATAGTCTAATCTTAGCTACTTGCCTTACTATTGTTGGACCCCTTAGATTAATTTGCATACTTTGTGTGCCTATTAATTCTAGACCCAACTTGGTTTTTTTAGTATTTCTATAGCTTGGTCCAAGATAGAAAAATAGATAACCATTATAGATCTCTTGTAGCCCAGAAAACCTCTAAGCCTTCTAGCCTCTTAGTGGTTTGTTTTAGCACCCTACCAAACATCTATGGTTCTATTCATATTCTTAAAGCTACATTATAAAACACCCAATGGGACCTCACTTATGGTTTTACATTAGTTATATCATATTTAGATCTCTCTTAGCCAATTCCCCTCTATTAGCTATTAGGATTTGATTTTAGTTGTGTTTCATCTCTCGCCTTGATTGTTTTCTCTTGATTTGGTTATGTCTTTCTCCTAGTTGGTTCTCCATAGGTTTAACTTTTTTTTTTGTATTCCATATTGCTCATGATTCACCTCATCCATGGATGATCTACCACCTTTGGGATGACAATCATGGAAGATTTAGGGTCTCATCCCTGAGATCACTAATGAGAAAGCCGCATTCACAATGAAATGCCATAGACACCATAGGATTAGGAGCTTCCCTTGACCCAACATGGTAGTCTATATCCTCTCACATTCAAAAATTAATAATATTTGAAAGACTATAAATAATATAATCATTCTCTTTTTCTCTAATTTGATCCTCATTCATCTAAGAATGTTTTATCTCAACCTCATGTTATGTCTCATTCACCTATTCAAGGTGATGAGGATCTCCTTGAGTAGCTAGGGATTGAGGATTTATGTGTAATCATTAATTATTTTCATATATTTATTCATATTAATGAAATGATTGCTTCTCCCCTAGGAGTCGATGACATGCTTCCTCTAGAAATAAATACCACACCTACTCAATGTTGATTGCCTCAACTAGTTTTCATGCGAGTTCCCTACCTATTTCCTAGATGGAAACTCTAGAGCAAGAACACCCTCATATCCATGTTGTGAATCATAGATATTTTAAATCAATAAGTAAACCCTAACCTAGATATTTATCCCATTCTCTTAATCCTTATTTTAGATTTCTTAATGAGCATATTGATTTTGATCACCACTTGTGGACTAAGTATCCATGAGATGTGTATCGAGAGAATCAAATGCCATAAATTAACCCTCATGTGATGGAACATGATCAAAATCATGGATATATTGGTCATCACAACCATTTATAGGAGTATGCCACATCTTCCCATCATCCTCATGGGGACCATCACACTTCCCATGGCTATTTTCCACCCCATGGTAGAGATGATTTCCATCATGAGTGTCTTCCTTGTTAATAACCTCCCTAGAATTATCTTCTCAGTATTCATGGTCATGGTGATACCTATGGGCATAAGCAACATCATCATAATTAGTAACCCACTTTTGAGGATCATTACTAGGCCACTATTAACCATGCTTATGAGGATCTCCAATAGAATCCTTTATCCCCTTGGGTGCATGATATTCCCCTTCCTACTTCTATCCCTAAACTGTGTAAGTTCAATGGGACATGGGACTCTAGTCCTATAAAGCATATCATGGCATTCATGATGGTATGTATGGAATGAGAATAGGATAAAGGCATGATGTTGAAGCCATTTTCTCATTGTTTATGAGCTAAATCTATGGTATGGTTTCAGAATCTATCACCAAATTTTATCTTGAGTTTCTAACTCCTTCTAGATAACTTTCTCCAATATTTTGATATTTCTAGACACTTTAACCTCAACATCCAATCACTTACTTCCATGGTGTAGGATAAGGGTGATTCTAACTTTGATTTTGTGAGTAGATATCACTCAAATATTCATACGTATAGGACTAGGTTCTCAAATGACCAACTTTATGATATGTTCATGTGAGCATTGAGGTAGGAGGTTCACCTTGAGGTCCTCAGGTGTGAACCTATCTCTTATGATGAAACTATTAATGATTGTCTAAAGATTGAAATTTTTGAGGTGTATGAAACCCATCCCTTATAAAAATTCATCCTCTTTACATGACCATAACTATAATGTAATTGGTAATGGTCTCATTGATTGTCCTCTTGAGAAGAAGATCAAGAAGGATAGTCATGAGGTCAATGCTTTGAGCAAGAAGCCAACTAAAAATAAGGCTTTTGTATCAAGCATAGTAAAATAATGGATGGTGTTTCCTTATGACCTCATCAAGTTTTTCAACTTCCATTGGATGAGGGGGAATGATGATAATAATTATGCTTCCTAGAAGTTTGGTGTATAAGCCTCACCTCCATCTCAAATTTCTCCTCCTGTGGAACCTAACCACAAGTTAAATGTTTTCAAAGGAGCCTCTACCTAACCATGATAAGGAAAAGAATAAGAAAAAATAAGAAATCAAAGGATAAGGCCCTATATTCCCTTCTTTATCTTCTTCCTCTTTTGACTCCTCTTCCCAAGCTGACGTAAGAGGGAAAGCCAAGAATGAGAATTGAAAATTTGTTGTTGCTATTGACATCACCTTTATTGGGTATGAGTGCTTTGTCAATATTTGCTCTAGTTGAGCCACCAACCTGGTTGAAGAGACTAATAGTGATGATCCTCTATTTTATCCCATGGGGGCAAGAAATCCTAGGGTCAAATTTGAATTTAGGTATGACATCCCTCCCTAGGCTAGATAACATCCTTAATCCATCATAGAGGAGTTGTAGGGCCTTTCGACTAGGATCTCCATTTGGGACCTTCTTCACCTTTGCCCTAAGTGAAGTGGTCTCATCTTCGATGAGATTGGTCTCCCTCATAAGGCTCCACTACATAATGATGTCAAATTTTTTTTCAACTCTGATACACATGAGTACCCTCATCCTCTCATCTTATCTTTCAACCCAAACTATTTGTTAGATGTTTTAGTTCTTGTAAATAGGGATCATTTCCCTCTCTACATTGAAACTTATATTGATGATTGCCATGTCAAGTAGTGCATTATTGATGAAGGATATATGCTAAACATTATGTCCCTATGTGTGTTAAATGAGCTCAAGATTAGTTAAAAGAAGATAATTAATTCTCACCATAATTGTGTCAGTGTCAATAATGACACAATTATACTAGTTAGGAATGTGAAGTTCTAGGTTAAGTTTGGCCCCAAGATAGTTAGAATTGAGTTCTAAGTGTTATACCTTGATCTTTTATATAATGTGATTCTTGGCCATCCTTGGTCCACTTCCATGTAGGATATAACATTGACCACATTTTGTATAGTGTAGTTTATGCATGAAGGTGAAGTTCACACCTTGGGGCTAACCCATATCCCTGGGCATTAATCTATGAAAATACAAAGCCCTCAAGTGAGTTTTTGGCTATCTCCTCATAGGGTTATATATATTCTCATATACCCCGCATTTATAAGTCTCATTTCCTCAAGGATGAATGTTTTAATCTAGCTGAGTACCAATAAATGTTCTTTCATTTACAATTTAGTATGCACCAACTGACTCCCTCTTCCACTCCATGACACCATGCTAGCCCATCTATTTTTAGAGATCTCTTCTAATATGTCTCTCTTGATGTTGAGTTCTCCCTTATGTCATGTTTTTCCCATCAGAGTGTAGGCTCTCTCCATGTGTCTTCTATTGAGACTACTAGGATGGCTGAGTTTGATCTTGAGTGATGTTTCATTCATGTTATAACATGAAATCTAATCAAAGAGATAAAGGATTACACCAAGATCCTATGGGATAATTTTAAGTATCATTATCCCCTTGATCACTTTGGTTTGGAGATTTATCTCATAGATGGACCAATCCTAGGCCTTCTCATGGTGAATGTCCTAGAAATTGAACCTAAAGTGTTGGATGAGTCACTCCCTTCTGCTTCAAAGTGTTTCAAGGAAGCTAATTCTATGGATGTTGAAGGATCCATAAATATCAACCTTAGGACTTCAACAAGGCCTAAGATTATTAAGATTAGTGTTATCCTTGATCTTGAGGAATGAGATGTTTTAGTCACATTATTTCATGAATTTTTAGATGTATTTACTTGGGAATACACTAATATGAAGGGCATAAATCCTAACATAGTCTTCCATAACCTCATTATGGATAATAAGACTTGGCCCATTCACCAAAAGTAATAACCCATGTCTCTTAAAGTCTCCTAGTTGGTCAAATTAAAGATCTAAAAAATCATTTGATTTAGCTTTATCCAAGATATTGACTATCCTTGATGGATTTCCAACATTGTTACCATTCTCAAAAAGAATAGAGCTATTCAGATTTGTATCAACTTTTAGGATCTCAATATGGCCTACCCAAAGGATAACTTTCTTACTCTTTTGATAGACTAGATTTTTGATTCCACCATTATTTTTGAGATCATGTCCCTCATGGATGGTTTCTCTGGGTACAACCAAGTCCAAATTATACCCAAAGACTAGCACAATACAATGTTCACTAGCCCATGGGGTACCTTCCACTACACTTTCATGAATTTTGCTCTAAAGAACACTAGGGCCATGTATTAATGTGCCATGACCCACATTTTCCATGACCTTATATATAATATAGTTGAGTTTTATGTTGATCATATCTTTGGCAAATCCCATAAGTGGGATGAGCATGTATAAGACCTCAAAATCATCTTTGATCATGTCTAAGAGTATCACATCAGTCTTAACCCCAAAAAGTGCATTTTTGACATTTTAGTTAGAAAGCTTCTCATCTTCCTCATCTCATAGAGGGGATTTGAAGTTTAGCTTTAAAAGGTCAAGGTAATCCTTGAGATTCATCCCCCACGTAACCTCATCCATTTATAGTCTTTCTTAGGAAGACTCAACTTTTACAAATTTCCCTTGGAGGAGTATGCTCAAAAATCCATACCCCTCACATTTCTCTTGCACAAGGGCACTCTATTCTTATGGTCTACTGAAGTCTAAGTGGATTTAAAGGAATTGAAGCATCTACTTCATAAGCCTCCCATATTAATGGTACCCATTGAGGGGTGTGAGTTCATATTATACACATCTATCCCTAATCTTTCCATCAGGGGTATGTTATGCCAAAAAGATGACATTGATAGGGAAAGAGCTATTTACTAAATCTCTTGCACATTGGTTGGTCCTAAACTCAACTATTCTCATGTTGAGCATCATTGCCTCTCTTTCATCTTAACCATAAATAAGTTATGATATTACATGTTAGGCCAAACTACCAACATGATTTTTAGTCCAATCTACTTTGCTACCTACTTAGCAAAACACATATTGCTAGTAAGACTATGAGGTAGATCATGGTTCTTCAAGAATTCAAACTTTGTATCATTAACCAAAATTCCAATAAGGGCTTGGATGTGTCTAACTAATTCATTGAGTTCCCACTACCAACTTGAAAATAGATCTAGTTGATGATGCCTTTCCTAATGAGATGATCTACTTAATTGACTGTGTTGAGGTCTCTGAGTATGATTGGTATTGAGACATTATCTATTACCTTATAAACCAATCTTATCTTGGTACTACATATTCACAATAATGCTATCAAATATATAAGCTCACCATCTTCAATGTCATAATTAGTGGTGTCTTATTTAATAGGGGTCTCAATGGTGTGTTGATGTAGTGCCTCACCACCTTAGATATCCCTCTCATGATTAAGGAATCCCATGGGAGAATTTGTGGTGGCCACCTAGGAGGGTAGGCCATTACTTAACATATTATCATGATAGGTTAATATTGGCCTACTCTCATTAAGGATGTAGTCCAATCTGCCAAAAAGTGTAGGATGTGTCAAGTCATAGAGGATGTTATCAATGCCCTCACTGGCGTATTACAATTTGTTTTGGCTGCTTCAACCTTCTTAGTTTGGGCTCTTGAATTCATCAATGCATTTAAACCTACCTCTTTAGATGACCATCACTATTTCATCACTACCACTAACTATTTTATGAAGTGGTTTAAGGTCATGCCTCTCAGTAGCATGTGTGGGAAGACTATCATCAAGTCCATCCTGAACCAACTTATTTGTAGGTTCAAGGTTCTTGCTATGATTATGGCCAACAATGACCCAAAATTCTAAAGCCTTGAGATGCATGAGCTCATTAAACACTTTGGGTTCAAGATTAATTTCTCCTTTACCCATTATTCTTAGGGAATGAGAAAGTAGAATCTTAAAATAAAACTTTGAAGAACATGCTTCTTCATACCATTGCCCAATTTAAGAGAGAATAACATCTCATGCTCTATCCTACCCTTTTGGCCTATTGGACTAGCTTTCAAATGACCATGGGGGCAACCCCATAATCTCTCATCTTTGGGCATGAGGTTGTTCTTCCCTTAGAGTTCTTAATTCCTTCACTATAGGTTAAGACATTTGGTTCTCTTTTTGATGAGGAAGAATGTGCTACTTGCCTCACCAAGATTGAGCAGTTAGATGATCGATGCTTGACCACTCTTGAGTAAAACCAGGCTTACCATTGCTATCAATACCACTAATTCAAGAATTTGGTGCACCCTCATTAGTTTAAGGTGGGAGATATAGTCCTTATTTTTAATAAGGAGCATTTTAAGAAGGGTAAACTCATTCACAAGTGGTTTGGCCCTTTTGTCATCATTGCCTCTCTAGAAAATAGTGCTTTTCATATATTGATCCTCAAAGGTGAGCCCCTATATTACCCGATTAGTAGGTTCTACCTCAATATATTTCATGTCTAGGGCCCACATGGCCCTCTAAGAAAGTTTCCTATTGTGGTAAGCCAAGCCTTTCCTCTCTTTTATCACCATTAACCTTCATCCCACTGGTATATGTGTGTGCACATGGGTTATTTATTAGTAGTTCCTACTATCTAATTCCATGTATCTAGTAGTCTATATTAGATAAAAAAATATAAATCACACATAAAATAATATACATAATGTGCTAATAATGAGAAAATCATTGTATATATATTTCAAAAAATACATGTTTTTATCTAGGTACATCACATGGGCTTGTAGTCCCCAAGAACTACCACATACATGGCTATATATACATGCCCAATTAGCCTATCACTAGGTGGTATCTATGATAGTCATGATCTAGGTGGAGATCTTGATATTTACCTCTCAACCAATAGAGTTGCAGTCTCCTCTAGTGCAACCAACCAATCTACCCTTGCTCTAAGTGCCTCATCTCCTTTGCTTTACTCTTGAGATAGCTCAACCCATATTCAATTGATCTCAACCTTTGGTCATGCTAGTCTCACCTTGGTATCTACTTCAACTACCCTATGGTTCACTATAGATGCCTCATGTCATGCTAACCTAGCATCTAGTTTTGGAATCCTATGGCATTCCCTTACTAGCTTGAGCAAGGCTCATGCACCCACACATCAGAACTGAGTATGTGACTCTACCCCTACTAGTAGATGTGGTACCCACTCCATTAGTGGTGTATGTACCACATCAAGGAATAACTCCCTCAATAATAGGTACACTTGGGGTGTATTTCATCTAGGCTAGTCTTATTCACACACACATAAATAACATATGTTAGTCACATATTTGATATCACTAAGGATGAGTATCATGATGGATTGATATCTAACAAATAACTTATCTTACCTGGTAATGTTGATGGCCTCTATAGCCTTCCTACTAGTTGTGATCCTCATTATGGTAGTGGTACTCATTATGGTAGCCTTTATCTACCATCACCCCCTCATTATGTTTTAGATACCTACCAAGATCAATCCCAACTTGCTTGGGCTATGCCTTGTTAGAGTCTATCTCCCTAGATGATGGTATGATCCCTATGGACCTTAGATATCCTCCCATCCAAAGTAAGGCTCTATCTTCGCATCCTCTAGACATGTTATAGACTTGTAGGGATCTTAGATGTAGCTTAATAATACATATAGATATAGGGTGGTTCATATGGGCCCCACCCTCTCTATAAACCATGCATCCTTTTTTATACCCTTTTTTAGCATAGGGTACACCTTATTGCCATATGGTATCCTTAGTCATGTTAGTGGGAGCATCTCATAGGCATAGGACATGAGTAGACTAGGTTGTGTCTATTTTCTCAACCCTATGCAATAGATGTGATTCAACTACTGGTATAATCCACCTAGCATATATTAACCCCAAGTAAATATCTATCCTCCATCATCTCATTAGACAACTCTTATCTAGTAAAGTGGTAGTCATCTTATACTCTAATTGGTGTAGAGCTTTCTAACTAGAGTCCTAGATATCACTATCTAAAGAGTGGGTACCCTTTATGACAAATATGTGATCTACGCTCCATGGTTGTTCCATTATGAGTGAGGTCCAACCAAGTAGATCTCTACTACTACTATGTCTTACACCATTGGTATCTCTATCTCTCTACCCATTGACTCCATCTTGTAGAGTCTATATACATCCTTAATGCTAAAGATGGCCGCTAGTTTGGGTTGTAGATGGAACACATGCCTCTCAAGTACTCATGTAATCACCAATGCATTCTCTAGGTTTCTAGAGAAATGTAGTGAGGGTACATGTACTATCCATCAAAGTCTTACAATCTATAGGAAATTTTGGTCCACCATTGATAGAGCATCTACCTCTTTGGCCAACCATGATAGAACTCTCTCCTAGTTAGTAACCTCACATGGCCCATCTAGCTGTGTTGTGTTCTCTCTTACTTGTGAAGGTCTTCCCTCCTTTGGTAGGATAACTCCTCTACATGTCTACACAAGCAAGCAAATGGATTAGTCAATCGGCCAAAAAATGTGTAAGAATAATTAAAAACTAGTAAATTACTGTGTTTTTTAATCTATCTCTTTTTTCTACCTCTTTCTTCTAGCCCCTTCCAAGACCTCTTCGGATCCTTCAAACTCATCGAGGGATTTTTTTGGCCCCTTTCTACCCAAGGCCATAAATTTATAAGAAAATCCATTGTCTACACCTCCTAGGCCATAGCCTACATTGGAAAACCTTGGGGAGCCCCAGGGCTTCTTGTTTCTCCCTTTATGGAGCTACGTTTGGACCCCCATTAGTCTTAATTTCTCTATATCACTAAGCCTATCAGTTTGACTACTTGTTTCACTAAATTCCTCTTTTAAAAAATAAAAAATGAATAAAAATGCATTTATGGCCTCTTAAACCCCAAAAAAATGAATAAATTTGATAAAATTTATTTATAAGACTTACCTAGACCATCATGTGCATCTCTGATTCTCTCTCGTGTCCTTGTATGTTCTATTTGGGATTCAGTTTCTCATGGGATTTTCTCTTATTATCTAAGAGTGAAAATGACCTCTTTTCTATCTTTTTCCCTCTTTTTATCCCCTTTTTTCTTACTACCCATTTTTACATTTCAGACCATGAAACTTCCATCTTAGATGTTTTGACATGTTTTGAGCACATTGACGGCCTCTAATTTTTAATTTAAGGATTATTTAGGCTTTCTCTAGCCCTATTTTGGTTCTTGGGACCCCTTTTGAGTCCCCATTGACCTCCCAAGCTTGTGTCCCATCTAATGGGTTGATCTGGGCAATAATTCAGATGACAATTCGGGTGATGGCTCCACCTCAATTGATGGTGAAACTTCTGGGAGCCATAACTTTTGCACCATAGCTCCAATTGTCTCACCGTTTGAACCATTGGAAAGATAATAATGAGGGTGAAATTATGAGATGGAATTGAGATCCACTCAATGAATTTTGACCCCATAACGACTAATGGAAATGTCCTAAATTTCAATTTTAGTAGTGCAGTTTAAAAATAGTAAGTTTCTAAAAATAGTAATTTCTTGAATTATGTATAGTTTTAAATCATGGAAGTCAAAAAAATTCATATACCTTAAGATTGGTGACCTTCCACATCCTCCCCACACCTTCAAAACATGTATAAATGAAGATGTAACCAGAAAAGGAAATGAAACATCTCTTCTCAGAGATAAGCATATGTTTGGATCCGCAAATTTGATCAATAAAACATCTCTTTTCAGAGATAGCATTATTTGAATTGTTTGGTTCTTGTTTCTTGAATTATCTTTCAACCAAATCTTTCAAGTTTTGGATCATGGGTACCCAAGGATAAAAGTTACTTACTGTTATTATTTTAGTTAGTCATTTATTTGCTTTTCCATAGTTGATCCATTCTAAATCCCTTTCCCTCTTATTCATCATGGTTGTAGGTAGGGTTATAAAATGGTTACAATTTTTTGGGACTTACTCTAATCTTAACAATTGATCTTCATCTTCTCTAGGTTTCCCCCACTTTATTTTATTACCTCTCACCATGGTTGATGTTAGTCAAATGTTATGATTGTGGCTTGATTTCATTATTTTTTCCGCTCATGTAACTTGCTTACATCACTTCACTTTGAGATTACCTCTCTATAGTCATTAGTATTGCATATTCAACCCTTATTATGGTGCACTTCTTATTGGTGATTCACACTGATGGTGGTAGTTAGGGTAACCCAGGACCAATAACTATGAATTGGGTTATTGATTATTAGTGGGGCCATGAGTTTATTATGGTTCGTTTCTTCCTTACCAGCAAAATGAATAATGTCATTAAGTATCCCATAATCATTGGTGCCTTGATCAATTCCCATGAGTCAGGCATGTGCTATGTGGAATTATTCTCTATTTCTCTCTTAGTTATGTCTCAACTCACCAGTATTTGGGTCATCCTTAGCTCTGAGTTACTCCCCCTCTTTGGGGTGGCACATGGTTTGATCTCTTTCTTCAAGGACATCCAATTCACCCATATCCCCCATAAGGAGAACACTAGAGCTGATGCCCTAGTTAATGTCATTTTGTATAGTATGATTTGATTTCATATCACTTATGTCCCTTATTTCCATGAGTAGGAGCTAGATCTTGAGTTAGATTTTAGACTATGAATACTTTATACTCTCACTCATGGATCATGCAATTAAATTTTTCCATCACCATCCTTAACAGTAAGTACATGTAATATTTCCTTTTATTTAGTTCTTATTTTCATTTGATATGATGTGGCTTCTAGGTACTGCACAACACTCCCTATTCATTCAAATACTAACTACTTGTATCTTGGGGGTATATGTAATCATATTTCCCATGACCCTACTCCTCCTTATGATTAAAAATCAACTCATGTGTAAAATATTGACCCTAGTCATCCTAAGTTGAGAGATACACCACTTTTTTAGAGCTTTCCCACATCATATTCCTACCCCACATACATCCCTAGTCCATATTGACCCTGTTACACATAAGATATGCCTTTTAGAGACCCCCCAAGGGCTCTTGAGAGCCTATTGACCAACCCAAGACCTTGTTTGACCCAAGCCATAACTGTATGAAGAAAACCCATGGCCTAGGTTAGATGTTTCCTTTACCAAATCCATGGCCTAGGTAGAATGTGTCTAAAAGGGCCAATTTGAAGCCAAATGGTAAAAAAACAACTAGTTTTAGATCATTTGGAAAATTTAGGTGGGGATATATGCCTATTTATCATTACTTTGAACCTCTCTCTCTTCTCATCCCATCTCTATATTGATTCTTCTTCCCTCTCTTGACTCCCATGCCTTCTTAAATCTCTCTTGATTCATTCTTGGTAATCTTGAGCTTGATTGGGGAATAGAAGATCCAATATGCTTCTATACACTTGCTTGGAGACTCCATTGCTACTCTTAGTTGTTCCTACTTGTTTGTGTCTTGATCCCAAGATTTTAAATTTGGAATTACACCTAATTTTTGCACTTAGTTATAGCTCTTACACCATTACAAATTCTCATTTCACCTCCTCCTTTGCTCTTGGCTTTTGGTTTAGACTTCAACTTGCACATAGCTTGGTCTTCCTGTTACATTGCTTCCTGGCTTAGATTCCTAGTTGGTAGAACATTTTCACTTCATCTTTGAGATTGATCTAAGGGTGATTTATTATGAAAAGTGAAACTCCATTATTTTTTGTAGTGTATATGTTAGGGTTTGAATTATTTTAGTGAAATAGTTATTTTGTATATTGTTTAGAGTATTCTCTAAAAAAATTTGCATCTATATATGTTTAAATAATACTTTCATTGGTTGAAATATTCATTCATTACATACCATTACTCTCATTAAAACCCTTCCTCATTTCATAGTAGAGATATACATGTTCAAAACATACTAGAAAACTTGCTCAAACACTCTCTCTCTTTCTTGCTAAACTAGAACATTACATTGTTAGAAAATAATAGTATTAAATTGAAAGGATAGCTCAAGTATAGAATAGGCATTCTCTTGAACCCTTTCTTGGAAATATATTTATTTCTTAAAACATCTTTCATTTGGCTTCAAAGTGCATTAACCTATATATTTACATTTTCATTGTTTGCTCTCCCCATTTGGTATTATTGTTTTCACTTTATTTAGGCAGTTTATAGTCTAGTCTTAACTACTTGTCTTACTGTGTTTGGACCCATTAGATTAATTTTCATACTTTGTATGCTTATTCATATGAGCCCTAATTTAGTTTACAAGTATGTCTATAGCTCAGTGCAAGCCAATAAACCATATAGCCACTATAGATCTCTTGTAGCCCATAAAACCCCTAAGCCTTCTAGCCTCTTAGTGGATTTTTTTAGCAACCTACCAAACACTGGTGGTTCCATTCATATTCTTCGAGCTACATTACCCAAGGGAGATATTGAGGATTGATAGGTTTATTTTCAAGTTAAGTGTTATCAATCAAATTTTCAACCTTTGGAAATTAGTTCAATCCTTCCAAATTTGATGTAAGATAAAAACACCTCAAAGTTATTGGTATCTTATTAGAGAGGTAAATGTGTAGGTTAAATGTTAGCTCTCCTTGATGAATCACTTAGGCTCAAACACTAATCTACCACTTGATAGGAAAAGGGATGAAAACCTACTCTAATGGAGGTGATGCACTAAATATGATCTTACCATTACCAACCAACTACAATTTCACTTAAAACAAAATACTAACCTACACATGACACTAATTCAAATATGCCTCTCTACATCAATGTTTCTCATGAAGGTTGTGAAGAGTGCTTGAGCTAGGATGACTAGTTAAGAGGTCATGACATGACACAATTAAAAATAATACTCAATAAACATTTACACCTTAATTTTACACTTCAAGAGACCTATAAAAAGGATTATAAACTAAACATGAATGTTAAATGATGATAACCATGCCAAGGAAGCAAGACTATCACTTAGGAATATCAACTAATAAAGCATGCATATTGAAACAAGTCCATGGAGTAGGTAAAACAAGATTATTCTCATTGATCAAAGGTTGAAAATGTGTAGGGATTTTTCATACCCAGGTGGAGGATACCAACTTATCTAATCATGGCTTAATATATAGGAAATTAGAGAGAGAGAGAGAGAGAGAGAGAGAGAGAGAGAGAGAGAGAGAGAGAGAAAGAGAGAGAGAGAGAGAGAGAGAGAGAGAGAGATAAAAGTTTAAAAAAGGAATTACAACAAGAATAAGGTATTAAACTACCCCATTAGGTCCTAATAGTTAAGTATTAATCTACTAAATATGCTCTTTTCCTCCAAGTGGTATGGAAGTTTCAAACTTTGCTTGATACCTTGCTTAGCTCTCCAAAATTACCCTTTACCTTAACTTATGGAATGACAAGTGGCATTATTGATGGTCAGGTCATGTTGAGTTATATATTTTCTCTACTCTTGAAACCTTTAAACTAATATCTATAGGTTCCCTTTAATATATCTCTTCCTTATCTTGTTAGGTGTTTAGAAGTCTCTTTGTCTTACTCAGCCAATTTTGCTTATAAGTGTCAAAACTTCAATTGATATTATAAAAATCATTCTCTCCATAGATGGCCTATTAACCTCATATTAAACCTAAAACAACTCATTTGGAGGTCTCAAACTACTCTTAAAAACTCATTTTTCACCAAAAGCTCCAATTTGGACTCATTCCTTGTAGCCCTAAAAATATGTAAACCTCCTTTAGTATAATAATGTATAGAGGTTGTTTATAAATGGATCACATATTTTAGGACCCAATATTCCCTTACATCTTCATGTCAAATTTTATGTGATGACTCTAAGTGGAAGTGTCATTTCTTGCTCTTCTTTCTCCCTAATTAGGTATCAATTAGGACTCCTTGCCTAGAAACTAAATTTTGGAAAAAAATTCTCCCACACATGTTAAAATATTGGGAAGTGTGTGATTCAATTTACCCATGCCAAGGAAAACCTCCATTAAAATTTTTAGATCTTGAGACCTTGTATGGATGGGTCAACCATGAAATGGTAAAAAACCCTAGTCTAGGTGCTTGAATAGGCATGTGAGATAGTTTGAGAGTTTGGAAAGAAATTTTTAGGTTTAAATTCTTGAAAATAGTTTTTTTAGGTTGAAAACATCATCCCATATCTCATCATGCTAAAGAGAGGTATCTTAAGGTGTTTTCTAGATTATAGTTAGGTCCCTGTAAGTAGCTAACTTACAGGGATTGTATATCATATTGAGGGACTTAAAAAAGTGTGTGTGTAAATTTATATAAGCTCTTTCAAGTCATATTAGACCTCTAAAATTGGTTTATAAACCAACTAATACCATGTACCTTCATAAATTCCTTTATAGATGTGTATTTCACCCTATTTCATATAGTTCTACCTACATACTTGTCAACCAGTATCATGAAATGATGTTTAAGAGAGTTATGAAAATTATTTAGGTCACCTCAAGGCCAAAACCATCCATATAGAGACATTATAATTCATATCTATCTCATCCAGTCACTAAGAGGATTTAGTAAGGGTTTTAGGCCTACTTTATTCTTAGGGATTGTTCATAAAGAATAGATCCTATTTTGTATCCTAATACCATTAATAGAATCAAAGTGACCTATACATCATCTCCAAATTCTAAATGGACTCAATCTACTATTATCCTAATATCCAAGCAAAATTATGTCATCTTCAAGCTCTAAATAGTGTGAAGGGAAGATTTATGAGTGCTCAAACTTCTTATTAATATTTCATACAATACAATACATTTAAAAAGACATTAGTGACACAAGATAGGAGTGTGATGAATTATTCAAAAACTCTAAAATTCATTTTATATCATTCATTTACTTATGTGAGTTCATACGTGAAGAATAAGGCTTTTCAAGCTATGAACCTATGTGCATGAGTCTAGGAAATGATTTAAGCCTCAAAATCTAGATTGAAGTTTGCTCTTGATCTAAGACACCTTTCCAAAGTCTAAGTTATCATTCAAAATATTTTTGAATTTTTCTCATAATATTTGTCCCTATCTATGGTCTTAGAACTTGCTCTAGGTCACCTTTGGGGTTTAGAATAAAAATGGTCATCTTAGCCCTAATGGGCCTATCTTGACAATATCTTCTCACTCTAATAAGTCCAAAACTTGTATAATATCTTTAAAAATAATCTTTCACTTTTTGGAAGCTTCTAATTCATCAAAACACTTCAAACCCAACCAAATTCTCACTTATTCATATTCAAGTCTGTAGATGACAACTTGTTCTTATTAGCTATAAGTATCATTATTTGTTCAGCTACAAGGCCACTTAAGTGTAGCTTTCTTAGAATTGTCTAGATTATATTGGTATTAGTAAGGTATTCCACCTTACCTAGATTCTCCTTAACCTATGTTACTTTCTTCAAGACCTCTCAACTTCAAAACAAACTCTTTTTCTCTCATGTCTATTGAGGACATGGATATAGGTGGTCATTTGAGGAGAGTTTGAACATGGATCCTGAAATTGGTATTATCAACTCCATATTGAAACTTTTAAGCATTCAACCCTGATTGAGAGTGCTTTCTCACTTCCTTACAAGGTTCATAAGTTAATTCATAGTGTTCACAAACATTTTTTCTAGTCGCCATATGTATACTAGTATATGAATGTCTAGGCCTTGTAAACTTAGTTGATGTCTATAGCATTAATCATTTCAACTCTTTTATTCTCAATAGCATAAGTGTCTTCATATATCTATGAATTCTCATTCTATGGATTCATGTTTATAACCAACTCTCTTTGGCATGAACCCATGCCTTTTGTTTAAAAGAGGACCTACATGTATGCCACTTGTAGGTATCTTTTATTGGTTGGATAACCTACTAAAGACCAATATTTGAGTTTAGATCATTTAAAAATGATATCAACTCTTGTTGAATTATTATAACCTATCTAAACATCTTTTAGACTTAAATTAAGCACCATTAAATCTCAAATTTACTTATTCACATGTATAGGCATGTAGGTTTGTTTATTGGTTTCTCACTAGTTGTGTTGAGCACTAGGTCTTGAGACCAGACCTGCTCCATTAGCCCTAAACTTTTACAAGTGTAATGGCATCATATTTACCTCATTTTTTAGACCTTTAAAACACATTTTGATGCACTTTTCAAAAGAATTTTTTATAAGCAGATGGAGAGATTCAAATCATTAATAAGGTCATTATAATTTGAAGAAGAGATAATAGGTTCAATAATCCAATCAAACACTACAAGAGATTCAAAATCATAGAATATAGACCTATAGGTCTGTAGACCTGTAGGTCTGTATTCATTATGCTTTTAAACCTCTTGTAGTGTTTGATTGCTTTATTGAACCTATGATCTCTTCTTCAAAGTATAATCACCTTATTAATGATTTAAATACCTCCATATACTTCTAATAAGTCCAAATAAACATTTTGAAACCATTGTAGTAGGCATCTTACACACATGATCATCAAAATGAAAGAGCATTATGAATTGCTTGGAAAAGGTGTTGTTAGATTAGACAATGGAGACATGATGGTATTTTAGAGTATGAGAATAATGAAAACATTATATGAAACCTTCATTCATCACCTCAAACATTGAAAACCTTAGAACAAATAGAAACTATGATAGGCACTCTATAAACTATGCAAGAGGGTAACTCTCCTTGCCAAATGGATTCCCACACATGCCAACCTAGAGGATGAAAGTGTGAAATGCATTTACATACCTCTTAATACCTATAAAAATTTATTTAATTCATCCAATGAATTTACACTTGCATATGAATCATACAAAAATTAGCCTCTAAGGATTTGAACTTCAAAAAATCACCTTAGATCCGTAACAATTGTTCATAAATATAAGGATCTTAATAAAATGACCAATGCTAGTAATTGAGAGACCATAGGGGTATCCAACTCTAGTTAAAATATTATCCTCCAAATCTACTATATAGCTTTTACCATTCACTTGAAATTTGTCTTTGTGAGCTTGTGAAGAGAGTGTTGGAGGAGAAAGAGAGTTGTTTGCACTTTTAGGACCTAAAACTTCATTATGCCTGATTCTGACATAAATAATCTTAAAGGACATTGATAAACTATTTTTACCTGAAAGTGAGTTCAAGAAGTTTGTACAAGTGCCAAAACACCCCTTTAAAGCATTAAATTTGAAGATTCTGACATCTTGACATGTAGGCAAGTTGTATAAATTCTCCAAAGACCTTGGAAAGAGTTTTTATGGTTTTGTGTCATTTTTAATCTTGGGCTTACATGAAAGTTAGTATAAATCATCTTTTTCTCCATAAAACACTACACTAAAGTCCACAAAAGAACCTTAACTTATCCAAAACATCATGAAATGCTATTTCAAGGTGATTAAGGCATGCAATGACTTTGAATAACACCTAGGGACATATGAGACCACTTAAAAAAGTTTCATCACTTTATGACATGACTAGGCTAGTACATGCAAAGATAAAGTATTACCTTAATTTCTCCAAAATATCCTTAATCAATGTTAATAAGGTTTTATGAAGACTTTTTTTTAAGGATATTAAGGCATGAAAAATATATGAAAAAGGTTAAAAAAACATGACACTCAAGTTTTTCCCTATAGGGGTTGACATTTTAACCTTGGGGTCAAAATTAGTCAATAAATTCGTGATTCATAAGGGTAGCATGCATGCTATGTTAAATATACCAATGACCTTGTCCTTTCATTGGGAAATCGAGTCATTTTCACACAATTTCAGACATAACCAAACTTTGAGGATGATAAGAAAAGTTTATTTGACCTCCAAATACACAAAATAAAGATAACATACATAAAGAAAACAACAAGACACACACATGTGCTATTAATCACTTAGGGAACATAACAAATAACATGATCAAACTAACTATATACAACCAACCTAAAAATAACATATTTTTCCTAGATCAAAAGGGAAGATTTTAATATATTTTTATCCATAAGATAAAGAATGGCACAAAGAAAATTTCCTCTTAAGCCTTTGTCTTGTTGTCTTCATCTTAATCTCAAATGCCACTCCTCAGTATGTTCTCAAATGGAATGACAGTTATAAACCAATCACCTATGAAGATGAATTCCTCTTGTTCTTCAATATCCTTCTCATGATGCTCCTTAGATTCAACTTTGTTAAATGATACTCCATCCAAGCATGATTCTTGGGCCTCAATGGAATATTGAATGACATCATACTTATTACCAACTGTTGCAATCTCATCAAGTTCTTCAAGGAGCTTTTCATACTCACTCCAAGCTATATAATTGTCTTCAATGAGCATATCTTTTTCAATCTCCTCATGAGCATGATATTAAATAAACAACATACTTTTACAAATAATTTAAATCTCTTGAAGAGATTGAAGGTACTACTACCAATCATCCTTATCCTCTTCTCTCTGATCAATATGAGCAAGATCAAATAGAAGAGTACCTTCCTTTTTATCTTAAAGAACCATAGAGTTATCAAGAGTTTAAAATAATTTTATGTAGTCATGAGGTGATTTCAAGGAAAATTCATTTATATTTTTGCTCATTTTGAACTATGACAACATCATTCAATACCTCAATTTACTTGTTTAGAGAGATTTCAACCTCAATACTAGCTATAAACTTAACAAATTTAGATGGAATTAGATCTTATTATTAAAGCACACCATCAAGACCATCTTAAATAACCTCCTCTTTGAAAATTTATGTGCATTTCTCTTCCCCAAGATAAGTACCAATTTAAATATCTTTATCAAGCTCACTTGAATAATCTTTATAAGCTACAAGTATAACTCTTTCTTCTTCACTTACCTCCCATACGATAGGTTGCTCTTCAAGAAGGGATGTGGTGGGGGTGATGGGTAAGTTCATGAGTTGGAGAGAGAGTATGAGGTATGATGAGTGGCTCATGAATGGGCTTGGGAATGGAGGGAGTAATTTTTAAAATTAGGGTGGAGAATTCTTAAATGAACTCTTGAAGAGAAAGCAAGTTAAGCTGGGAAATGAATACCTCATTCTATTCAATAATCACATCATCATTCTCATGGCCTTCTTACGGGTCTTCAATAACTACAAATTTATCTTCAACCTTCTCAATTAGAGTCTCCTTATTTTTTTTAAAACATTCTTTGATAGACCTCCAAGATGGATCAGCTAGAGGTTCTTTGGGAGAGGGAAGAGGAACTTGAATAGGCACAAGGATTTCTTTAAATTCAACCTCTTGAACTTGGATCTCTCTCTCCTTATTTATCTTTAGCTCTAACTCTTTGATTTACCTATCTATATTATATTGGAATAAATTTTCTTTAAGATAGTTAATAACCTCATGAGGATAAGGAACATAAGAAGGTTGATGTGAGATACAAGAAGAATCTTTAGGAGGGATGGGAGAGACTTTTATAATTTCATATTAATATTTGACTTAAAATCCCCAATATATGCTTATTTCAACTTTCTCATGCCATGACTTCACCACTAGATTATAGCTTGGAGACTTGAAAGAATTATTGGGGGGTTCTTGAGGAAGATAAGTGAAATATTAGATCTCTAAAATTGGCTCCTCAATAATAGTCTCTTTCTTATTTTGAATTCTCTCTTGGATTGAATTCCAATAAGGGAAGGTTTGATTAGTATATGAAGGATTTGAGATGCTTTGAAGCTCATTTGGAATGGTCTCTTAGGGAAGAATGGGTGGCATATATGAGGGATGAGGTGGTGTGTATAAATACAATAAGGCTAATGGAGTTAGACCTGTTATTCTTCAAGTTTTTTTAGCTTATCCTCAATGCTTTAAATATCACCACTTACATCCATCATCTCACTTGATAAGTTTTTCCAATTTGCTCTCTCAATAGGTGCCCATTCTTCTTTAACTATCTACAATAAATATCTCATGTTATGAATGAGGTGACTAGGGATATCTTGACCATATCCCCTTTTTTTATTAAGGTTTATCATGTACCTATCATATCCAAATAGAATTTGCTACAAAATTAAAATGGACTAATTTTAGAAGTGACTATGTTGTCAAGGAACATCTTGAGCTTGAGAAGGTTAGTCATATGACTTGTTTGACTTATGATAGAGTTGAGAAGGATCAAAGGACCAATACAAATCATAGTGAGGTTGATAAGGGTCATCATATGACTGATACACAATACTATAGGATTGAGGGTCTTCACCAACTTGCATGAAATTTGAATCTACTTCAAAATCAGCCATAAAAACCTCATCAAGACAATGAATTGAAAGTGTACTTACTTTGAACAAGCGACTAGGCTGATATAAGCAATTAATTATGTGCATATTTTCCATTGATTTTTTGAATTCCTCTAAAGGATGATAGGTAGAAGAACAACACAAAGAATTATTCTACTACTTTGGACCTTAGTCACACTAGGCATGCCAATATTATTATCAATCAAATTTTCACCCGTTGAAAGGTATTCAAGCCTTCCAAATTTTATGTAACATTAAAAAACCTCAAATTTTTGGGTAACCCATTTGAGTGGTGAATATCTAGGTTAAAGGGTTAACTCCCCTTGATGAATCACCTAGGTTAAAATGATAATCTACCACTTTCTAGGAAAAGGGAGATAAACCTACTCTAATGGAGGTGATGCACCAAATGTTATTTGACCACTACCAACTAACTACAATTTCACTTCAAACAAGAGATTAACCTATACATGGCACTAATCCAAATTTGCTTCTCTACATCAATGTTTATCATGAAGGTTGTCAAGAGTGATTAATCTAGGAGGAATTTTCAAGAGGTCATGCCATGACACTATTCAAAATGCTACTCACTAAACACTTACACCTTACTTTGACACTTTAAGAGACATACAAAAAGGATTTTAAACTGAAAATGAATTCTAAATAAGGACAAGCATGTTAAGGAAGCAAGACTATCACTTATCAAGATCAAGCATGCATATTGAAACCAAACCATGGAGAAGATAAAACTAGATTATTCTCATTTATCAAAGGCTAAAAATGTGCAGGGATTCACTATACCTAGGTGGAGCTTACAAACATAGCCAATCAAGGATATATATATATATATATATATATATAGAGAGAGAGAGAGAGAGAGTTAACTCATTTTATAAACTCTCTCTCTCTCTCTCTCTCTATATATATATATATATATATATATATATAGAGAGAGAGAGAGAGAGAGTTTATAAAATGAGTTAAAATAATAATAAGGTATGAAACTACCCCATTAGGTCCTAAAAGACAAGTTTTGTTATTCTATAGATGTTCTTCTACTCCAAGTAACATGGAAGTTTTAAACTTTTCTTAACACTTTACTTAGCTCTCCAAAACTACCATTTACCTTGGATTATGGAATGACAAGTGGCCTTATTGATGGTTAGGTCATGTTGAGTTGAATATTTTATCTACTCTTAGCACCTTTAAACTTATATCTATAGGTTCCCTTTGACATATCACTTCATTCTCTCACTAGGTGTCTAGAAGACTCTTTGTCTCCCTAGGCCAATTTTCTTACAAGTGTCAAAAATTTAATTCATCTTCTCCAAATCATTATGTCTCCATTTATGGCATATTTAAGTCATATTAAACTTTAAAATCTCATTTTCAGGTCTCAAACTACTCACAAAAACTCATTTTTCACCAAAAGCTCCAATTTGGACTCATTCCTTATAGCCCTAAAAACTTGTAAAAATAATTTTGTAGAAGAATATACAGAGGTTCTTGGAAAATTGAGAACATATTTGAGGAAAAATTATACCCTTAAAACTTTATGTAAACTTTCATGTCTTTTATATTATTATAAATGTCCTTTTTCTTCTCTTCTCTCTCCTTAATTAGGCCTCCTCACCTAGAAACTGACTTTTGGCCAAAAAATACTCCCAAAAATGTGAAACTTCTAGTAAGTGTGTAATTCAATTTACCTATTCTAATTATAACCTCCATGTAAATTTTTATCTCCTAAGACCCTGTACAGATGGGTCAACCATGAAATGGTCAAAAACCCTAGTCTAGGTGTTTGAACATGCATGGGAGATAGTTTGAGAGTTTGGCAATAAATTTCATGTTTCAACTATTGTAAATAGTATTTTTAGGTATAAAACATCATAACACATCTCATCATGCTGAAGAGATGTTTCTTAAAGTGTTTTCTATATCTATAGGTGGATCTCTTTACTTTGAAAGCCATGTGTTTCTCCATCTTGATCAAGTATCTGACTTGTATGGCTTGTATAGAATATTGAGGGACATGGAGAAGTGATTATAAATTTTTATAACCTCTATCAAGTCATAATATACCTATATAATTTGTTTATAAACCAATATATTCCCTATACATTCACAAATTCCTTTACAACTATGCATTTTACCCTATTTTATATAATTGTACCTACCTACTTACCAACTAATACTATCAAATGACATTTGGGAGATTTATTAAGGTTATTCAGGTCACATAAATTACAAAACATTACATATGGATACCTTATAATGCATATCTATCTCATATGGTCACTAAGAGGGTGTAACAAGGGTTTTAGGCCTATTTTATTCGTAGGGATAGTTCATAAAGAAAAAATACCATTTCTCTCTCTTAATACCATATTATGAAATCATAGTGACCTCTAAATCACATAAAAATTACAAATTTCCTCATGCTTATGATCTCATAATATCCAAGAAAAAATATGTCATCTTTGAGCTCTAAACGATGTGAAGGGAAAATTTATGAGTGCTCAAACTTATTATTTATAGTTCATACATTATAAGACATTTAAAGAGCCATTAGTGCCACAATATGGGAGTATGAGGAATTATTCAACACCTCTAAAATTAATTTTCTATCATTCATTTTCCCATGTGAGTTCATACGTGAAGAATAAGGCTTCTCAAGCTCTAAATCTATGTGAATGAGCCTAGAAAATTATTTAAGCCTCAAAATCTAGCTTAAGGTTTTCTCTTCATATAAGGCACATTTACAAAGTCTTAGTTACCATTAAACATGTTTGTTAATGTTTCCTCAGATATTTATACCTAGCTATGGTCTCAAAACTTTATCTAGGTCACCATTGGGGTTTAGAAGGAAAATGGTCATCTTATCCCTAATAGACCTATCTTGACAATCTCTTCTCACTCTAATAATTCCAAAACCTATATAATATATTAACATATAATATTTCACATTTTTTAGGCTTCTAATTTATCAAAATAGTTAAAACCCAACAAACTTCTCACTTATTCATATTCAATCCTATAGATGACAACTTGTTCTTATTGGCTATAAGCATCATTAATTACTCAGCTTCAAAGCCACTTAAGTGTAGCTTTCTCAAAAAAAATTATATTATAGTGATGTTAGTAAGTTATTCCATCTTACATATATTATCAACCTCTATGACTTTACTCAAGACCTCTCAACTTCAAAACAAACTCCTTTTCTCTCATTTCTATTAAGGATATGGCTATAGGTTGTCATTTGAGGAGAGCTTGAAAATGGATCCTAAAATTGGTATTATCAACTCCATTATTGAAAATTTTAAGAATTCAAACCTCATTGAGAGTTATTTCTCACTTTCTCTCAAGGTTCATGGGTTACTTCATAGTGTTCACAAACTTTTTTCTAGTCCCCACATGCATACAATTATATGAATGTATAGGCCTTGTGAACCTAGTTTATGGCTATAAAATTAGACACTTTAACTATTTAATTCTCAAAAACATAAGTTTATTAATGGGTATATGAATTATCATTCCATGGATTCACGTTTATAACCAACTCTCTTTGGCATGAACCCATGCCTTTCGTTCAAAAGAGGATTTATAGGTCTATCACCTATACGTCTCTTTTCTTACTTGGATAACCTACTAAAGACCAATCCTTGAGTTTAGATCATTTTAAAACTATATAAACCTTTTTTAAATTATTTTAAGCTACCTCAAAAACCTATATACTTCAATTAAACACCATGACATCTCAAATTTACTTATTCACATGTACAGGCATGTAGGTATGTTTGTTGGGTGATCATTAGTAGTGTTGAGCACGAGGTCTTGAGAACATACCTCCTCTATTAGCCTTAAACTTTTAAAAGTGTAAGGATACCATAATTATCTCATTTTTTAGACCCTTAAAACATATTTTAATGCATTTTTCAAAAGCATTTATCATAAAATATAGACCTATAAGTCTGCAGACCTGTAGGTCTACATTCATTGTGATTTTGAGCCTCTTATAGTGTTTGCATGATTGATTGAAACTATGATCTCTTATTAAATGTATAATAAACTTTTTAATTATGTTAATACCTCCATATTATTCTAATAATGCCATATAAACATTGTGAAACCATTACAGGATGTAACTTACATACACTGTCATCAAAATAAGAGAGAATTATGAATTTCTTAGAGGTGTTGTTGGAGTATAAAATGGATACATGGTGGTATTATAGAGCATGATAATAATTAAAAAATTATATTAAACCTTCATTCATCACCTTATACATTAAAAACCATGGAATAAATAGAAACTATGATACTCACTTTGTTAACTATGTAAAAGAGTAGCTCTCCTTGCCAAATGGCTTCCCACACATGCCAACCTAATGGATTAAAGAAATAAATTCATTCAAATACCTTTGATTACCCATCCTAATTTATTTCATGAATCCAATAATTTCACACTTGCATGGGAATTGCAAAAAATTAGCCTATGGGGATTTAAACTTCAAAAAAGCACTTTAGCTCCTTATCAATTTTTCATAAAGGTACTGAGCTCAATTAAATGACCAATGAAACTAATTTATATCCCATAGGGTTCCCAAACCTTTTTAAAAATATTATCCTTCATATCTACCTTTATGTTTTGTACCATTCTCATTAAAATTGCCTTCATGAGCTTGTGTAGAGAGTGATGCAAGAGAGATAGAGTTATTTGCACTTTTAGGACCTAAAACTTTCTTTAATATCTTATTATAATGTATATAATATAAAAGGACATTGATAAACTATTTTCACTTGAAAAGGATTTCAAAAAGTCTATACAAGTGCTAAAACTCCCCTCTAAAGCACTAAATTTCAAAATTATGACTTCTTTCTAACATCTTGACATGTATGAAAGTTGTATAACTACTCCAAGGAAATTGTAAAGATTTTTTTACATATTTTTTAATTTTAAATCTTGGTCATACATGAAAGTTAGCAAAAATCATCTTTTCTCCATAAAACATGACCTTAAAGTCCACAAAAGAACCTTAACTTATCCAAAACATCATTAAATGCTATTTGAAGTTGATTAAGGCATGAAATGACTCTGATTAATACCCATAGACCTATGAGACAACTTGACCAAGTTTCATCATTCCATGACATGACTAGGCTAGTACATACAAATACATAGTATTACCTTAACTTTTTAAAAATAACCTCAATCAATGCTAATAAGGCTTTATGAATACTTTTGAAGGATATAAAGGCATGAAAAAACTATGAACAAGGTTAAAAAAACATTAAACTCAATTTTTTACCTATAGGGGTTGACATTTTGACCCTAGGGGTCAAAATTAGTCAATAATAAGTATTCCTAATTATTGTTCATCTTTATTAATAGATAGATTTGTATGTGTTAGCTTATGAATATGTTTTCTTTCCATGCATTATGATTAACTCTAAATTGGTTTGAGTAGAGTTCTTATTTTCATGTTTACTTTTATGTTTATTATCTCCATATGTGCCACATGCTTTGGTGAGCATTATATTAGTTTTACTTTACTTTATATTTACCTTGTTAGAAACCATAAGACCTAGTAGGGTTATTGTGTGGTATTGCTTGACTAGAGGATTTGGAACCCTCTCTAGTGATATTTGTGTTGTAAAAGACCCCTTAGTTTGTAATACTAGATCCATATTGATCATGACCCCAATCATCTAAATGTACCAACTAGTAGAAGGGCTAGTATGATTTATCTTCTTTGACCCAGGATCGATTTGTAGATCAGATTCACTTTTTCCTATCATACATTTTGGTGAAACTGATGTGAATTAACCCTTATAATATTTCTCTCATGAATCCATTTATTATTGATTTCATTTTTACATCACTGAATCAAATCTATCAACTCATTCTAACTTTATGTGTGTATATTTAACACACAATCGATCCAATCAACTCTATTTTTATTTGTGTAGGTCATCTTCATCCATAAGTAACTATATAAATTTGATAAGCTAAATTTTCTTATTTACATACATGTTTTCAAACTTAGTTGACCTAGTTGACTATATTAATAGATTAAAAATCTTCATCTCGATGGCATAGTATAACAAAAACAAATTCAACATATTTAAAGTTATAATTCATTCTCACCATCTTAGTCATTATTTTCTTTATCACAGTCTCTTTTTTCATACTTTTGAGTCTATAAAATTGTAACTGTACAATAAAATAGGTCAATTTGATAAACATAGTTCTATAGATTACTTTCTTTCCCATGAGACTCAATTAACTCATTTGGCTATGTTTTTTTGTCCCTTGATTCAATGGACAAAATTGACCCAGTCATTTCTATTATGTATTATATGTATATATGATCATCTAAAATGACTCTATACTCTTCAAGTAAAATAATTAGCTCATGTTACTAGTAATTAACTCATCTTTCATTTTGTTGCTTGCTTGATTATAGTAGCACACATAGACTAAATAGGAAGTTTTAATTTATCAATTTAGTCACACTTTTTTAATTTTATTCACACACTTCCAAAGCACATAATATCAAAAATAATTAAACAAGTTCTACCCAAGGTATACCTATTTGGATTTCTTCACCAAGGGCGAAATTGACTTGGTTTTATTGCCAAGTTTAAATATGTGGTAGATGGTATATATTAGCAAAGCACATGACACCTTTATTGATATAAGATTATGGATTAAGGAGGTAAGCCCCAATACTAAGTTAGTACCATCACCAATACAGATCCTTTTCATCCTTAACTACTTGAAACCATCCTTAGATTGTCTTTTTAGTTCCATTTTATAGCCAAATCCCTATCATATTTACTTCTAAAGTTATAATTTAAAACACTCAAGAATGACCATGTAGATTAACATTTCTATTTATAATAATTTTTATTTGATAATTGAATGTTGTATTATAAAACTTGTATTAGCTAGCATTGATACAAGGTTTGTACTATGTGCCATAAATGGATTGACTGGTTCAACCTAGTTGTCTATATGTTTATTTCAATTTTTTTTTCAAAATAACACTAGATCATCCAGAGTCATATCTATCAAAATGTATCTTTACCCTCAGAACATAGTTGGCTCACTCAACTATGTCTCATATAGTTTTTCTCTCCCATAGAATATAGTCATTTTTTCCAATTCAGTCTCTCATGGGATGATATCTAGTGACTACCCATAGAAAACAATCAACTAATATGACTATGTCCTTGAAATATTTTGTTGGTATTCCTTCCAAACTTAGTTAACTTTTTCAACCCCATATCTCTTTCCCAATCATGTTTTGTATCTAGCTAACTTTGCTCCTAATTTTCACTTTTGCTCTCTAATCTTAGCTTTTTATTCCAAGCATCATGAAATCCCCTATCAAATTTTTTTTGGACAACCTTAGTCCATTTAGATGATATATAGGGTGTTCTTTCCTTTCTACCCTTATTACCCAAGAGGATACTTACTCTTGGTGCACTTGCTCTCATCCCTCATCTTTGGATTGCAATATGGTCTAAATAACCTCAACCAATGACATTGATGGATTAAATCCATTTTACACTTATCAAGACAATTACCTCTCTAAATCACCTTATTACATTGTAGGGGAAATTAACATAAGCTTAACCAATAACCCTATAGGAAATATTTTAAACACCAATAACCTATCCTCTAACAATCCTCCACCTGACAAACAATCCTCTAATACCAATTTAGGGAATGTTTCTCCTACCAATGCTAACAATCCACCTTTAAACACTAATAACCCTAATCTACCAACTGACACCACTCAAGTTCTTGCATAAATAGTGAAAGAAATTAAAATTATTCAAATATCTAATACTTCTCAAATGATGCAAATACAACATCATTTATTAGGTATGGCTAATCAACTTCCTATTCTTCTACCTCAAAATAACAAAAATTTATTCCCCCACCTATTAGAGATGCCATGGTAAATATCATTCCCCAACCTATTATGCAAAACAAAATACTCTAAGATATTTAAAATTTACCTTTATCCCCCTTCATTGTTTCTATTGATATTTTAAATATCTCTCCAAATATTAAATCAGATGTGACTAAAGACCCTACATATTTCCTTAAATCATTTTGGTAATCTTTATAAAGATTAGATTCAAACTAATACCTTTGCCACTACCAAACTTATATTCAAAACATTCACAAGAGATGTATTAAATTGGTATAATCAACTCCCTCAACATTCTATATTAAATTAAGGATTTAGTCAATCCTCTAGTTAAGGATTTCCAACACAATGATCTTCCTAAAATTTATCTCAACCATTTCATCAATGCTAAATAATACCCTTCTTAATCAACTCATGGTTTCATTAAATTCAATGTAAATCTTTAGCTCATAAATATGATTATTACATGATTGATGACAACTTTTAAAAACTACTCATAACTGCCTTAACACCTTCCCTTCAGTATAAGTTTTGAAAAACTCTAAATTATGCAATTGATCAAGCTAAAAGACAAGAATTTATTATGAAATAGTTTGAGCCTAACATTAAAACCATCAAGAAACCTTTTCAAAACTCTAGTAATGCAATCACTTGTAATCCTCCTCAAACAAAACTATGATTAGCCAAAATGGATAATCCCCAAGCTTCCCATGCACCATTAACTATTTAACAAATGAAACAACTATTATCTCATTTTAAACCTTTCACTTACATCAACAATACACCTATATGATATGATCTTAACAAATTTTGTTTGTTTCATGTCAATGTGGGTCATTCCCATGAAACATGTCACAAGCTTACCAAATTTGTTATTTCTTTTTATGTTAGGAGATACATTCAATCATGACACTATGATAAAAATAATTTTCAAAGACACCACTACCACTACCATACTTTTTAAAACAAATTAAAAAACAATCTCACAACTAGAACCTCAAACCAGTTTTCTTCCTACCAAAAACATTTTACCTTCTAAACTTCATGTCAGTTCTTCATCTTCTAAATCTCATTAGAATTTATTAAAAGATTTCAACTCAATGCCTTGTAAAATACCACTTATGGAATTAGTTTTTACTTTTCCATATCACCACAAAATCTTAATACAATAATTACAAGAAATTGAAGCACCACTTCCCTTGAAGTGAAACAACCTATTTAAGACCCTTTAGCAATAGTACATACTATAGAAAATATTTGTAATTTTTCCAAAACTTCCATAGAATACATTGAATAAGATATGCTTGAAAATGAAATTATTTTTTGATCTGACAATCCACCTCTTTTCATTAAAATCACAATTAATACCCCACCCTTATTCAAAAATTCTTAGTAGATGAAGGGTTGGGAATTAATGTTACCTCCATTTGGTTACTTCAACAACTTTGATATACCAAAGATTACCTTAATAAAAATCATCTCACATGTCAAATATTTTATAAGACAAATCAAAAACCACTTGGTTATATTTGGATCCACCTCATTATTAGAATCAAGGCCATAGTACCAAGCTCATGTTCCTTGGCTTACCACTATTCGACAACATACTCCTAGGTCACCCATAGCCACATCATATGAGGGTTATTGAGTCCTCAGGTATTCGGTGGATAAAATTTATCCATAATGCTAAATTTTATAAACATGAATTTTATTTTAATCCATGGAGTATTCAACTACCCAACCCCAAATCTCAATATCAAATTCCAACCATTCCATGAATTAACATCAGACCTCTACCTAAATTCATTAACATGGATCCATATTTACAAGTCATTATTTCCAATTCCAATGATGATGAACCAAATGAATTAAAAAACACTTTTAATAACACTAAGTCACCTACTTATATTTTGGAGTGGCTTCCTCCTTTTTTGCTTTTATGTGATTGTACAATCCCTATAGTTATGAGATCACCAACTTCCTCCTCCATGTAATGCACACAAATATTTTTACACAAAATATAATTTCACATGTAATGAATATAGAGTGTTAAGATTATTTAAATATATTTTAATAATTTCACCCTAAAAATTTAGTGATCTAGGTGTATCCACTTTTGATTCTCCCTTAGAGACATATGTATGCAATATTTCCCACACCTATGATGATAACTATATCATGGCTCAAGTTCAATCAAGAGACTTGTATGTCCAAAAATATCAATAAACATTAGCCAAAATACATGAATTCAACCATGATTCCCATGTTATACATTTATCAACTAATAGTGAATCAAAAACTGAATGTCATGTAATTCCCATTAATCCTCCACTTCTCAATACCCTTTGGGTAGTTGAACAAATCTCAACTCTAGAAAATTTGAAATTTTTGGAACCATATATACCTTATACACCACCAAATAATATAACAAATTTCATTCCTTCCCATAATCCCATATATACCACTAAGGCTATACACCTCACTTCAAATAAACCTCCATTTGAAACATAACCTAACACACACACTACCAATCTAGTTGAATCCACTCAACCTCGAAATAAAATTCCACCTACATCTTAAATTAACCTTGATGATATAACCATTAATTTATAATAAATACATTCTAAATACAATCACCATGGTAATAAAATCATTGATCTCAAAGTAGACATGGAATATTATGGACCCTTACCCACGCTTCCTAGTGACGAATCCATATGTGAGTTACTCCATGCTAAAGAACCTAAAATTCCATGGAAACATCATAAACTTGGAAACTTAAAATGAAAATATCCCCACTTTAATAATTTCATTGCTAGTTTGTACCCTAAAATAACTCCTATTTCTTCTCTTCCTAAGGTTTCATATCATTTCCAAGATGGAAATGTTATGCTCATTAAAGAAACAAAAAGAATAGAATATGGTACACCATCATGTCCTAGATCCATCATTATCTCTAAATATCTCATGCCAATAGAGCAAAATAACATTAGATTATTATTTTATAAGTATTGTGAAACCTTTGCTTTTTGACATGAGGATATGTCATGTATTGGTCCTAGTATCATTCTACATAACATCATCACTTACCCAGATGCAAAACCTATTAGACAAAAATAATGAAAATTTCCACCTTATGTCATAAAATTTTTATTAAATTGTTGGATACCAAGTTTATAAAACCTATTGAATGTTTTTAATGGGTATCAAACATTATTCCCATTCATAAAAAAATTACCATGGTCATTCGTATATACATTGATTTTTTATAATCTTAACCTCACTTGTCTAAAAAATAATTTTCCATTATCCTCAAGAGATGCCATCATAGATTCCATTACTATATATGAATTTTTTCCACTTATGGACAACTTTTAAGGCTATAATCAAATTCACATAACCCCCAAATACCAACACAAAACAACATTTAATACATAATGGGGCACATATTACTATGTCAAAATGCCCTTCAACCTTAAAAATGCTAGAGTCACTTATTAATGTGTCATGGCTCATATTTTCCATGATATTGTACATGATTTAGTGTAAAATTATGTCGAAGACCTCATTTCCAAATCTAAGAGTCACATAACTCATCTAATTTAACCTTTTAGGTTTTAATTATGTAAAACATATGTTTAGATTAAAGGGCTGAGATGTCTAAATTAGTCAAATAATATTCAATAATTAAGCACTAATGTTTTATGGATTTTAACTTCTTTAAATTTCTAAAAATAGTAATGAATAGTCTTAAATAAAGACTTATCTAGAAAGTGACTCCCATAGATGATCTAGGTTTTCAAAACTAGGTTCTATACAATTTTGAGTGTCATCAACATGATTCTAGAATCTATTTACTCACTAGATAGTAGTTCCCCATATGGATAGTATCACCATGCTGTTAATGTCCTTAAATTATTGGTAGTGTCCCCTTTTATGGATTGTTCCTATTTCCCAAGAGAAATTTTGCCTATGTTTTTAGGACTTATTCCTATACACATGAAACCTAAAACTCTATGTTGTGCCTAAAAAATATAATTTAGTGTGCAAACCCTAATCCTCCTTGCAAGTATGGAATGATAAAAAATAGTTTCTTTTTTATTAGGATAGGTTGGACATACTCAACACCCCACTATGAATAGAGTTTTTTATATACCAATAATTTGAAGAGGGATCAAGCCTGATGTAATTTTCCTACTGAGTGCTTGGTGCAAGTGTAAGTGCTTGTTAAAATTAGAGTGGACTTGGATTCCTTGAATGTGCTTGATCTTTTAAATCTTTGAAAACTAGTCTTAGGGTTATTGTATATGGTATTATGCATAATTATGTCATAATAGGGATCAAATACCTTAATTTTTATTAATTCATCTTTGGTTTGAATGTGTGTTTGCATCTATTTTCCATCTATTGAATATAGGTCAATTGGACTTGTATTTATAGATTTATATACATTACATAGATAATAAAATGTGAATAGGCCAACCTTAGGAGGGGCACATGTTTGAAAAAGTATATGTTGGGAAGAGCAAGGGATAAGGATAGTAACACCCACTTGGGGACACTAGCACCATGTGGCTATAGTGTCTCAAATGTGGTGCTTATGTGTACTTAGAAGACTACTAAAAAAGTTGGGTTGGGATCTGAGAAGATAGTTTTGGGACTATGTTTTGGCTAACTATAGGTAATTATGGTCTATTTAATGACTAAAAAAGTATGTCTAAGTCTCTAGGATAGTTTTAGGGATAATCTAGGAATAGGGTAACTCAAATAACACTCTTATCATCCAATTACCACTTTTACATTATTAAATCCCCCCCATTTATGCTAGTAATGTAAAAAATAAAACAACTAGTCTAAAGGAAAAATAAGCATACTTGGACTTGTTTTGGAAGTGAATCCTATGTAGCTAAGTCTGAGTATGTGAATTTGGGTTTGTATATGTGGAACATGATCCAAATAAATGTCCTACAATGAAACATATAAAAAATTAGTTCTTACTTAAGAGATGATCAAAATAAAAAGACTATGTTGAAATAAAATAATTGAATAAAATTGAGTAAAGAGAGAGGAAAGGAATGAATACACCTCGTTGGGTATGTGAACTAATACATGAACCTAGTGAAAATTTATGTGTGTGAGTGTACATAGTAAACATATCATTGAATAAATTGGATTGAACTAGTGGCTTTCTCAATCCTCTATGGGTATTTTAATAACTCAATCTAATTTTGACTCCATCATTACCCACCCCTACTCAATGGATCCTTAACTATTAATATCTTGGATAAGAATATAATTGTGTTTAACCCTCTCACATGGGTGGGAAAAAAATCAAGTAGGTATTATCCCCATAATTTCCCACATTTTTGAAGTAGATGCATCTATAAATGAACTACACAAAGTGTTGAAAGTATCAAACTGAGTAGACCTAACTATGTATGTTAGCTCCATGGCCACTCAAGTATATTAAGTGAGTCTAGGCCAATAAGAAATTCCAACCATTGTATATGGAGTAAGGAATGAATATGGTAACAACATGAAATGTGATAGGAAGTATATATAGTATATATAATGATATGGACTTTTCCATTCCATCTGATCAACATGTGTGTAGCTAAGTGTATAGAAACTATGTGTTGCATACATGACCCAAAATTTATATATGAGTACATTTAATCTAAATTAAATATGTAATATCTAAATATATGTAACTTAATTGAATGTGAGAGTTATCATGTCATGTATGATGCTTTGGTATGAATTTAAGTTAAATTAAATGTATCTAAGTATTGGAACACAAATTAGATATTGAGAGGGGGTGGGTGAATCAATATATCAATTAAAATTATTAATTTAAGTGATTTTCACATAGATTAAAATATATATCTAGATAAAATCAAATATTTAGATATCACATACACAGAAATACACATGACACCAAATGTATACATGAAAAACCCATTGGGAAAAACCATGGTGAGAATAGCTACTAGAATCTATTATTCTAATCCAACCTCACATTAAAAACCTTGCTTATTACACAATTAAGGGCACTAACCCTACGGAGAAACCAATCCCATAATTTAAGATGTTTAACTCTAAGGAAGTACCCACTTCTTAATTGAGCACCAACTCAGCTTGTCTAATGGAAACAACTAATTTGATCTACTATGGAGCTATAACTCCAATTTACAAAATATATTCTTAAATGAATCCAAATATCTATTCTTTGTTATAGGTTTATTCTTTAATTGATCATACTCTACATATTCTCTTTATGCCTTTCTTCTCTTTACCCCTCAATCTCTATGTCTAGATATATATCTATTTGACACACTTCATCTTTCTTGATCTCTACCTCTATCTCTCTATTTGAATCTACTCAATATAAATAGCTCTATTAACATTTTCCTTTGTCCTAGATTCCATAAATATAAAAAAATGATCTAGGGTTCCATATTTTTTTGTGTTCACACTTGTTTACAAACATATCACACTTTATTTTAGACTCAATTCATTGACTCTTGAATTGTAATTTTACCACATCTTGAATTCATGCATCAGCATCATGATTCCTAGTCTCATTACTATCTATATCATTTTTTGGACTCTAGTTTTGATGCACATCCTCATTTATATAGATTTTATATGTTACATAGATCAATCTCATTTTTTGTGTCATGATTTAGGGCTTTTTTAAATGTTCCTGCATCTAATTGTTAGATTGAAAATATATTTAAGTATCGATCATTGATCTTGAGTTTGGTAAAATGATATGATGGTATATATTCAAATGGCTCAATTTTAAAATGTGTCCATTTGATTGATCTCTAACATTCTCAAGTTATCCATTCAATCTTTATATATTTCCAAACTTTAGCTATATCAGCTTTAAAACATGTCCATTGATCTTCTTGATTCATGCTTCTACGTGCTATTGGATCTTCATACTAGTATGATCTTTATCTTTGTTTAGATGTTAAATGACAAGCCCTTTGTCCCATATTACTACTTCTTACATCTTTAGATTAGTTTCACTCAATCGATCTTTTTAGACTTACTTAGTCTTTAACTCACCATTATCTTGATAAAATTTGAGCACTTTATTCCATCTAAGTCCACTCACTCCATTTGATCTCATTTGCATGATCATCTGCTCACTATCAGATCTTCTAAAAAACTTGATATTTATCTCTGCTTAGATCTTAAAAATGTGACACTTGGCATTATCACGAACCTTCTACACATTACTATCAATTCCCACTATTGAGACACTTGACATCCACACATTTCTCATTGATGATTTGAATCTAAACTACATCATAGATACTATTTAAGCTTCATGATTATGACACCTATCACTATTAAAAGTCCCTATGACAAATTGAGTTCACTACGCTTTATTGGATCTTCAATGTATGATTAAGCAAGAGTAATTGATCAAGCTTTAAACTTTGACAATCTATCTTCATCTTGATTCATCCTAGCATCTTGGAGCCAATGCACTCTATTAATCTCTTGAATACTTAATCAAAATTTACCTTGAGCATATTTGTCTAAGTATGGGGACAATCTCAAATATTCATGGAAGGCTAACTTTGCACCTTCATATCTTTTGCTTCACTCAATCACCTAGTCTAAAATTTGAGCCATATAAACTAGGAACAATAGTGAACAAATCTATATGCTTATTTATTTCTAAAGCTTTTATGCATGTAAAATATAATGCCATTAATATGCTCATTGAACTTATTCTATCATAGAGCTAGTTATACCTCAAACTTGCCTAGAAGGCCAACTTTGTCCTTGTATAACTCTTGTTTCACTTAGTCAGATGACCTATAATTTAGTGCATAAGATCTTCTTACATAGGGTATTCAATCCATATATATATTTTATATTGAGTTCTTTATATGTGAAAGATATGACATCATCAAAGTGCCTACATAGTTTTATCTTATAGCCTACATATTTGACTAATTGTTGGGAAACACTATCAAAATGATTGGGAGCCCTAATTTTCTCAAGCATATCTTTTGTCGTGTTGCATCACATTTCTTGAGATTTAGCACATAGAAACTAGGCACAAAAATGAACACACCCATATGATCATTTTGTCTTAGCACCTCCATATGTGCAAATACTAACCTCATCAATATGCTTACTTGTCTTTGTTGAACCCTTTTAAAAATTTGGCTATGTTAGAACTTAGTGAATTTTTCCCAAGTAGTGAAATTTTCATACCCATATCTTCAATTGTACTTTATCACATGTCTTCAAATATGACACATAATAACTAGGGACTAGATTGCTCATAAAGCATATGACCAGCTCCCCCATACTCATTCACGCATGGCAATTGTGATGTTATCAAAATGTCTTCTCATATTTTCCTCTATAGACCCAAAATGTCTAGATGATCAATATGAAGAACTAGATGAAGTTATATCATACACACAATCATTTCAATCATCCTTGATATTTCATAGGATCCTTTACATATCCTCTAATCACCACATTTAGTCCTAAACATCAATGGCATGCTCATAATGTCCCTTTTGACATCAATGACAATCATATTGCCTACAATCTCCCTATTTGTCATTGATGGCAAACTAAATGCTCTAATCTTCTAATACTTTTCTCTTTCTTTGGCATTTCTTGCATTGATATAGATGAAATTGAACTAAGTATATTCATACCAAACTTTCTCCCCCTTAGGAAATGGCACATTTGACTAATACTCAACTTGGACACTTGCTCTACTTATTCTTTAACATTTGCACTTTTTCTCCAAACTTATGCAGAGAGCATTTTGATTTTTTTCTCCCACATAGAGCATTTTCACTTTTTATCCCCATTTAAAATCAATGGAAAAGGGACTCTTTCTAATTATTTATCCAAATGTTTCTCCCCTTTTATCAAATAAAAGAGTTTGTCCAAGAATCTACAACCATCACTCATTATAACTTTGTAAAGATATACATACCTGAGTTGTCTTTTCCCTTTCCTTCTAGGGATTAACAAAACTTATATAAGACTCCCCTTAGAATCATGCACTATCACTCAGATCTAGTGATGTGATCTAAGAGCCATCATTTCCAACTTCTATCTCAGATATTCAAATTATTCCTGGGGAAGAGGTTTGGTGAATATATATGAAATTTGATCCTTAATTGGCACATATTACATTATGACCTCTTGATATTCAAACTTTTCTCTAAAAAAGTGATACTTGATTGATATGTGTTTGGTTCTTAAATGCATCACTAGATTCTTTGATATATTTATAACACTTTCATTATCATAAATAATAGAGATAGGTCCTTGTACTATCCCTTGATGTCCTTGAGTGTTCGCTTCATCCACAAGACTTGAGAGCAACATGCCACTACTACTACATACTCTACTTCTAATGTAGAAATAGTAACTAACTCTTGATTTTTGCTCAACCATGAATCAAGTTTGTTTTCAATGAAACATAAATCACCACTAGTTCTTCTTCTATCATCCACACTTCCTACCCAATCAACATCTATATATGCTGTCAAAGTAAAATATTCACTTTAGGATACCATAGGCCATAGTAAATTGTGATCTTGATGTATCTAAAGATCCTTTTCACTAAATTGACATGTGAATCTTTAGGAACAACTTGAAATTTTTTAACCATGCATATTGATTGCATGATATTTGGTCTTGATGAAGTTAGGTATAACAAGCTACCTATCATTAATCTATACATGGTTTGATTTACATAAAGGGACTCATCCTCTTTGCTCAAATTTCATCTAGTTATCATGGGAATACTAAATAGTTTTCTATCCTCCATTCCAAAATTCTTGAGCATTTCCTTTACATACTTAGTTTGGGATATAAATATCACTTTATCAGATTATGCTATTTGTAGACCAAGGAATAAATAAAGTTCTCCTACCTTAGACATCTCAAACTCATTTTGAATTTGTGTAGCAAATTCTTTACACATTTTATTATTACTACCACAAAAGATGATGTCATATACATAAAGAACAATAGTCAACATATGATCACCTTCTAATTTGAATTATAGATTGTTATATGCACATCCTTTATTGAAACCTTGTTGTTGCATTTATTGGTCCAATCTTGAATACCATGCACTAGGTGCCTATTTTAGACCATACATATATATTTTTAGTTTTCATACATAATATTCTTGTTATGACAACTAAAAATATTTTGGTTGTTCAATATAGACTTCCTCTTCTAGGTTCTTATTTAAGAAAACAAACTTGACATCCATTTGATAGAATTTGAACTTCTTATAAATAGAGAATGCTAGAAACATTATTATGGCTTCTAATCTAATAACTGGAGTAAATGTTTCCTCAAAATCTATGACCTCAAATTGTGCATATCGTTTGCACACCAATCTTTAATTTTTCCTTATAATAGCTCTATCTTCATTGAACTTGTTTCTATAGACCCATTTTATACCTATCACATTTTTATTTGAAGGTCTTGGCGCTAATTGCCAAGTTTTATTGTTTTCAATTTGGACTAGTTCTTATTCCATGTATTTTATCTAATTATCATCCTTACTAGCTTCAACATAGTTCTTAGGCTCAATTTCAGACTTTAGAGCAAAACTTACTTGCTCCTTGTTCATTATATCTCTTCTCCTTAATTGAGCTCCTTCATTCTTATTACCAATTATTTGATCTTTAGGATTATCCTTTTAAACAAATCTTGGAGGTGCCTTTTCACTCATTTCCTCAACTTATTCATTATTTTCTTCTTCTTCAAGATCTGATTCTTCAATACTAATTTCCTTGTTAGGTTTAACATGTTTCAATCCTTCTTCAACCTAGACATTGATGCTCTCTACAATCTTGTGTAGCCTTTTATTGTAACATACATAGTCTTTGCTTTGAGTGGAATAACCAAGAAATATTCTTTCATCACATCTTGATTCAAAGCTTCCTAATTTATCCTCTTTTCTCCTGATGTAGAATTTTCATTCAAATACTCTGAAGTACTTAATAGAGGTAGTCTTCCCATACCATAGCTCATAGGGATTTTTGTCACTATTTATCCTCAATTGAACTCTATCCAAGATGTATACTATTATTTGGACTACTTCTCTCTAGTATCCATTAGGTAACTTGGCCTATTTTAACATTGTTCTATCCATCTCCTTGATTGTCCTATTCTTTCTTTTAATAACTCCATTTTTCTATAGAGTCTTAGCTATAGAGTAATAACTTTTGATCCCATGCCTCTCACAATACTTTATGAAATCATTTGAGGTGAGTTCTCTACCTTTATCAGATCTTAAAAATGTGATCTTTCATCTGATCTCAGTCTCCACCATGGCTTTAAAGATCTTGAATCTCTTAAATGCTTGTGAATTATACTTCCAAAAGGTTACCCATGTCATTCTTGGGTAATAATCTATGAATAACATGAAGTATATCTCTCCTTTAAATCCTCTTATCTTAGTAGGACCATAAAGATCAGTATGAACTAATTTTAGAGGCTTTGTAGTTGTATACTCCTTTATTGACCCTTGTCTACTTACCTAGTTAACACTCCTTATAAGTAGTGTCTAAAAGATTGGTTATCTTGGGCATGTGTCTAACACTATTATTTGTGCTTACTTTTACTAGGTTATCAAAGTTAACATGACCCATTCTTCTATGTCATAATCAATTCTCATCAATCTTTCCCATCAGGAATCTATCACCATTCACTTCATCAAGATTATAGATATTAATTTTAAACCTTTTCCCTTCTGCAACTATTCTTCTAGTTTTTTTAACTTGTATCCTTTTGCATAAAATGTGACCTTATATCCATTGTCACACATTTAACTGACACTTAGAAGATTATGCTTCAATATTTCAACATAAAGGACATCATGTGTAGGTAATTTTCCATCTATGTTCAAGGTTCCTTTACCTCTAATCTTTACTGGAGTGTTGTCTCCCAAGCTAACAGATCCTTCCTTACATTTTCTCAATTTGATGAACTTGATCTTGTCACCATTCATATGCTTTGAGCAACCACTTTCTATCACCTAAAAATTCTACGTCTTAGCATGGAGTGCAGTTTAAGAAATCATAGATTGATTTTTCACTCTCTACACATCCTTGGGTTTCTTATTTGGATTCTTTTCAAAAACTTGTGAACATTTGTTCACACTAGGAGGCATGCCTTTCTTTACATTGTGTACTTTTGATCTTATATAACTAGTTCTAAATTTTTTACTATGTGACCAAAATTATTACAATTATAACATATTACATTTGTATTTAACAAGGGAGAAAATAAGTTTCTACATACAAAATTTGTTCTCCTTTAAGGTAAAACTCTATAATTAATAGTCATATGACCAAACTAATTGTAGGTATAACAATAACCATAGAAAGATGAAGAATGCCTAGTCATAGCATTTCTTGCTGCATTATGAGGAGATTTTCTAAACTCTGGCCTCTTTAAGTCTCTCACTTTTGTGTATCCATCTAAATCATCTACTTTTATCTTATTCTTTCATTCAATATTATTTTATCCTTTAGCTTTCTTCACATCAACTATGTTTAAGTCTGTCTATCTATCCTTGCAAGCTTTCTCTTTATTTTCTCCATATTCTTCTTCTTTGAATTTTTGATATAGGTTAGAAGATATACTAATTGTGGAACTTTTTCCATTTTCATAAGCAAGACCTAATCTCTCTTTTGAGGGACTTTGAGAGTTGACTAATTCATTAAGAATGTTTGATCCTCCTATCAACTTAACACTTTTGTCTAGTTGACATTTGACTTTCTCAATCTCTTTTCTCAAAGATACTATTTTTGCTTCTAACTTCATGCACTCATTAGATTTACATCATAGTTCAAGTTTGACTACATATTCTATTATTTTAGCCTCTTAAACTTATGTCTTTAGGCTAATTACCATTTGATCAAATTTATCAAGACTTTTGAACATTTTCTCAATTTATTTTTGTCCAAGATTTTTCTACTTTGAGCTCTCTTTTCTCAGCTTGTCAATTTCTTCTAAAGCATAGATGAGTTGACACTCTAGATCAACTTCTCCTTATTGTTCTTCATCTAAGTCGTTAACTTCTTCTTGATCAATATAAGTTGATCCTATTATCATAAATAGGTCTTATTTTTCCTTAGCCACAAAATCATAGTCATGATTATCATCAAAACTATCACTAATATCCATTGAATCACTATATTATTTTGTGTATAGCCCTTTCTTGTTTTTGAATAATTTATTATTATTGGGATAGTAGGGTTTCAAATTTTTATTACTCTCTACTTGATCAAAGTTATCCTTCTTGTTATGAGGTAATTTAGTACAAAATGTCCTACTTTACCATAGTTAAAGAATTTAAAGGGTAACTTATCTCTATACTTTTCAGATCCTCTTCTTAATATTTTGACAAAGTTTACTTCTTCTTCATCAATCTCCTCAGATCTGGATGAGGATGCTTCTACTTTTACTTGGTTGGATACTTTGAATGAATTTTCTCTCTTGAAATTGTCTACTTCTCCCATTATCATCTCATAAGCAGTGAAGGTTCCATGAAACTCATCAATAATGAGTTTATCTAGATCTCTTTCTTCCTTTATTATAGATATTTTAAAGTCATACCTTGATGGTAGAGATCTTAAGAAAATTTTAACAATGACTAATTCTTTCATCTCATCTCTAAGGCCTTTGATTTCATTGACTATTTCATCCACTATGAGGAAATAGTCTACAATTTTCTCTTCCTCATTCATTTTAAGGAATTCAAACATTCCTTTGTAAGTTTTTACCTTGGCCTACTTTACCTTGTCATCTCCTTCATAGATACTCTTTAGTTTTCTCTAGATATCTTGTTGATTTTGATAATGCATCACTTTGAAAAAAATTTGAACTATAAAATCTACATAGAATAATAGTCTTAGCCTTGACATTGCTCTCATATGATTTTTTGGTAGCCTAATAAGTAGGAGTTGTAAAAAGGGATATGTATCCATTTACCATAGACATCCATATATTAAAACCTAATTATTATACATATTATTCCATTCTTATGCTCTAAAATGCATAGTTTGATCCATCAAAGAGAGGTTCTTTGTTTGATGAAGATCCTTCTTGACCAGCGATTAGTGTTCAATGTTCCAAGATCTACCTGAGCTGATTAAGCTTCTTATAAATAACCTAATTCTAATACCAATGATTGGAACACAACTTAGATACTAAGAGGGGGTGAATTAGTATATCAATTAAAATTAGTCCTTTAAGTACATTTAATGTATATTAAAAGATATGTCTAGATCAAATCAAATATATAGAGATCACATACACACAAGTACACATGATACCAGATGTATATGTGGAAAACCCATTGGAAAAAACCATGATGAGATTAAATGATAGAATCTACTATTCTAATCTAGCCTCATAGTCAAAACCTCATGAGTTACACACTTAAGGTAACTAACCTTAAGGAGACACCAATCCCCTAATTAATATATTAACTTCTAAGAAATCACCCACTTCCTAACTAAGCACCAATTCAACTTGTATGATGGTACCAACCAATCAAATCTACTATGGATCTACAAATCTAATTTATAAAATAGATTCTTAAATGAATCTAAATCTCTATTCTTTATTAGAGGTCTAGTCTATAACTGATCATACTCTACACATTCTCTTTATGTCTTTCTTCTCTCTACCCCTATGTCTCTACATCTAGATATGTCTCTATTCAACACATTTCATCTTTATTGCTCTCTAAGTCTATCTCTCTATTCAAATCTACTTAATATAAATAGCTCTAATAGCATTTGCCTTCTTCCTAGATGTCATAAATATAAACAATTGATCTAGGGTTCCATATTTTCACTATGTTCACACTTGTTTACAAACACATCAAACTATATTCTAGACTCAATTCATTGACTCTTGAACTCTATGTTTCCCACATATTGAATTCATGCATCACCACTATAATGCATGGTCTCATTACTATTTATAACATTTTTTAGAATCTCTTTTTGATGCACATATTTTTTTACATAAATTTGATTAATTACATCAATCAATCTCATTATCTGTGTTATGATTTAAGGCTTTCTTCCATGTTCCTATGTCTAACCATTAAACTGAACATATATTTAAATATTGATAATTGATCTTGAGTTTGGTGCCATGATCTAATGGTTCAACTTTTAAATTTGTCAATTCAATTGATCTCTAACAGGCTCACACTATCCATTTGATCTTTGTACGATTTCAAATTTTAGCTCTGTCAACTTTAAAATGTGTTCATTGATGTTCCTAATCCATGCATATATGTAACATTAGATCTTCATACTAATATGATATTTATATCTATCTAGATGTTAAACATTGACCCCTTTATCCTATCTCATTACTTCCTACATCTTTATATCACTTCTGCTCTATCGATCTTCTAAGGCTTGCTCAATCTTTAACTCAACACTGTGTTGATATAACTTGAGAAATTTATTCCATATGAGTCCACTCACTCTATTGGATCTCCTTATCATGATCATCTACTCACCATTAGATATTCTGACAAGATAGATCATTATTTCTACTTAGCTATCAAGAATGTGACACTTAGAATTAGCACGTGCCTTAGGTACATTATTATCAATTCCCACTATTGAGATAATTAGCATCCTCACATTTCTAATTGATAATTTGACTTTAAACTACATCATAGATTTAATATGCAAGCTTCATTATTATGACACTTGTCACTAGCAGAAGTCCTTTTGACAAATTGACTTCATTATGCTTCACTGGATATTAAATATATTATTAAGCGAGAACCATTGATCAAGATTTAAAATTTGACCACCTATCTTCATCTCGCTTCATTTTAACATATTGGAGCCAATGTGATCTATTGATATCTTTGAGACTTGTTCAAAATTTACCTTGATCAGATTTTTCTAAGTATGGTGACCATCTCAAATATGCCTGGAAGGCTAAATTTGCACCTTCATATCTTTTGCTTCGCTCAACCACCTATTCTAATATTTAAACCATATAATAGGCATGATAGTGAACAAATCTGTATGATCATTTATTTATAAATATTTTATATGTGTGAGATATAATGCCATTAATCTACTCACTGAGCTCATTCTATCATAGAGCTAGTTATGCCTCGAACTTGCTTAGAAGGCCAAATTTATCCTTGCATAACTCTTTTTTTGCTTAGTTAGATGACCAATAATTTAGCACATAATATCCTTTTACATAGGGAATTCCATATATATATCAATTTGCTTCTGAAGTATTCATATGTGTAAGATATGACATCATCAAAGTGCCTACTTAGCTTTATCTTACAACCTATAAATTTGAATGTGTTGGAAAACACTATCAAAATGCTTGGGAGCCCTAATTTAGTCAAGCATATATTTTGTCGTGTTACATCATGTGACCTAAGATTTGGTATGCAAAAACTAGGCACAAAAATGAATTGACCCATATGATAATTTTATCTTGGGACCTCCATATGTATGAACACTGACCTCATCAATATGCTTACTTGGCTCTATTGAACCCTTTTAAAAATTTGGCCAAGTGTTGGAACTTAGTGAATTTTTTTCAAGTATCCAACTTTGCATCCTCATATATTCAAATATGCTTTATCACATGTCTTCAAATTTGGCACATAATAACTAGGTACTAGAGTGATCACAACTATGTAACCAACTTCCCCATACTCATTCACATGTGACAATGGTGATGTTATAGAAATGCCTTCTCATCTTTTTGTTTATAGACCCAAAATGTCTAGATGATCAATATGAAGAACTAGACAAATTTTACTCATATACACAAGTAATCTAATCATCCTTGACATTTGATAGGATCATTTGTATATCTTCTAATCACTACATTCAGTCTTGAGCATAAATTAAATGATCATAATGTCCCTTTTGACATCAATGATAGTCATATTTATAACACTAAGATAAATCTAAAAATAATTTTTAGTATTGTGACTATATTTATGTAAATATGTACTATACTTGGTGTATTAGTTTGGTCAATATGGATAGTCCTAAAGTTGAGGCTACTAGACAATAGTGTGTTATAGTGGATAATAGTGCCTTGTGGTGTTAGTGTCCTAATCTAGGTTCTAATGTCTACCTGATCTAATTTTTAAGTGATCTAAAATAACTTCTAAGTCTCTATTCTATTATGTGTTTGCCTTCAGTTTGATTTCTAAAACTGAGCCTGTGTGCTAAAATTTAGATATGAATAACAATGTAGGAGCCTAATCTCTATGTCAAATCCCTATGAATTCCTCCTATTTTGAAGGTAGTTGTGAAATTTGTGTAAGAATTTCCCTATAAAGAAGTATCTCTACAAAATGTGTTAACTAGAGCATGTACATGATATTCCAATACAATGTATGAATATAACATCAAAATATAAATGTATTTGAGCATAAGTAGATAATGTAAAATGTATGTTATAATATAGCCTTGCACAAGGGTGTCAAGATAGATGTAATCAATATATAATATAAAATATGAGTAAATACCTAAGGAATGGGGCATGATGTCCATCATGGAACCCAAGTAGGAAGGGTAGATGCATGAGGTCCCTCATGGCAATGAAAACTAGTCTATGTGTAACAAGTAAATACAAGTGTCATGGTGTAGAAGCATACCAGGAAGCAAACATATAAACTCATGAGGCATGAAAAAAAATAGGCCAAAGGGCCATAATAAAAGGGATATCAACACATATCACTAAATTTGAGAATGAAAACACTTAAGGACATGTTCAAATGTCCACATATGCAAGTAACAAGCAATTTGGCTTAGAGCTACATAGAAGGACATGGGTAGATGTCCAAGGCATAAAAATAGATAAGTGACATAGAGCCACATAAAAATGGCATATTAAAATGACCTCAAAGATGAAATAAGCATAGGAACACAATCAAGTCTAATCTAGAAAAACTAGAAATGAAAGCATGTATAATTATGTAATATAAATCTATGTAGATGTGAGGATGCATATATATTAAATATAACTAGTGATAGTCAACAAAAAATATGATAAATGAGGAGAAATAATCAATATCAAGATAAATCAATTCATAACTAGAATGTATAATATGTATAAAACCTAGTTATAGCAATTGTATAGGATATACCCCCGAGTAGGTAGATGTATCAAATGTATAAACTTGGCTCAGTGTAGTGGAATGGAATTTTATTTGGAATCTATAAACACTTGACAAGAATAAGTGAAATGTATGTGTATGATAAAAATGACTATACTAGGATAGCTATAAATATGAAATATCTAGAAAGTAGTAGAATTGTAAATATAGTAGTGCATACAATCTATAAATTTTATGTTTTTAAAATATTTAATTTTTTTTGTATTTTGACATGTTATATTGTTTTTATGTTTTTTGAGTATAAGGTATGTATAAATAAATTAAAATAAAATATGTATAAAGATCTATAAATAAGAAAGTATATACAAGAGTAGGAACCATATTAACCAATGAGTCTCATAGGAGACTCACTATCACTATGGTTTGTGTCAAATATAGGATTGGTAATCTCTCATGTAGTGTGATTGCTATGTTGTATTTCAATGTTGTTACAGTAGGAATATGTGTATTATTCATCACCAAAATCATAATATTGTTCAACAATGGAATCATAATAACCTAGAATGCTAGAGGTAATTACCTCATGCTATAGAGTTAAACTTTCTGAATTATGCTTTGGAAGATTGATTATGATTTTTACCTTTAAAACTATGCTTATTGTAGACATATTGTGTTGTGAAGGATATTTTGCTAGAAAGCCTTGTTTGAGAATGCTTGTTAGATGAACATGATTTTGACTTTGAAATTGAAGATCTTGATATTTTTATAATATTTCTTATGTATCTAAATGTTTTTAATTGATAAACTGAATTTGTGAATGATGTGATTTAGGATTTTTGATAAATCTCAAACCCTCTTGACCAATATTATCGATTACTAGAATAGGTGAAGTGATGCCTTGGGCCTATTTGCCCAAACCTTGACCATGATAACCATACTATTGTAGATATTTCTAACCAAACACATACCATATGGAACACTTAGCCTCATTTTGGAGAGGTATAATTACTTGATTTATTTGTTTTTGTTATATTATTTCTTGATATGATTATTTGTTGTGAGCCTTTTATTGTTATGAGTTATGCTTTGGTAACCATTTTTGTATTATTTCTCAATTTAACCCTTCTTAAATTGGTAGATGTGCCAATGTATGTTGTTTGGATGAAGTGTCACTTTGTGAGTTATTTTTATCCATGATCTGTTGTATTTTCATTTTCAATGTTACACATGAATCAGTGTGGTGCCCATGCATTATATGATATATACAAAAATATATGGATATCCTTATTATATGTAGAGGAGGTAGGTTGATCAACTTATCTTTAATCGTTTCCCTTAGTGTCTCACTTGAACTCTTATTTTACCTTCAAATGCTTTTTGTATGACTAGTTGTAGATGTACTCTATTATGATTTCATGTTCTGATATGTAACATTGTTTGCCATAAATTGACTAGTTGAAGATGCATATATGTGGTTTATACTATTGTGCCCTAGAGGCCTTTGTCTTGTAAATTTATTTTCTAATGTTATAATATTTTCATGTAATATTTTATTCTAATTTTTTAAACTTGTAATTATCTTATTCATATTGATAATTTGATCACATAGAGTCTCACAAGTAAAAACCCTAGTTGTTTTTAATTAAACATGTAGGCACAAATATTCCAGGGAATAGGTGTGAATAGGTTTAATATAGAGAATAGTGACATTGGTATAGGTTTTTCATTTCATGGAGGAATGATATCTTGGACCTAGATATAAGGAAAGTATCTATCACCCTCATGGAAAGGAGGAGGAGAAGGATATTCTTTCCTCTAAATAAGATATGACATTGAAACTTGAAACACATTTATTAGCTTATGTACTAAATCCTCTATGTGTGTATGGTTTGGTTTGTTAATAGAATTTTGCATAAGAGAAAGACAAAATTTTGTGAGATATGATATATATATATATATATATATATATATATATATATATATATATATATATATATATATATATATATAATGATATAAAGCATCATTTATGCATGTGTTTATGTCTTTTCTGAATTCATTCTAAATTAAAGGGAACAAGCATGCAAATGAGTTAAACTTTGTAATAAAAAGTGATTAATTTATTATGTCATTATGATCATGATGATATGAATTAAAAGATATATGAATCTAAAATTTGATTATATATAGAAAAAATATACAAACCTTAAGTGTGTCTAAGGTTAGGGTTTTTTGAATTTAAGGTTTCTTTACAACATTTTTAATTATATTCATATAAATTGAAACACTAATGTTAAAATTGATTTAATTTAGCTATGTTATCTAAAAAAATTAGAAGTATGCAGAACTAAATTATGGCAAAAAAATTGGATTAATGAAATCTAGGGTTTGAATCAATATTCATAGTAAGTCAAGTTCACCAAATGATTTAACCTTTTAGGGTTTAACTATGGTAAACTTATGTTTAGATTAAAGGGATGAGATATCTAAAATATTCAAATAATATATAATAATTAAGAACTAATTTGTTATGGATTTGACTTTATAAAAATAATAATGAATAGGCTTAAATAAAACTTATCTAGAAAGTGACTGTCACAGATGATTTGTGTTTTAAAACTTGAGTTCTAAACAATTCTAAATGTCATTAATAAGATTCTAAAATTTATTTGCTCACAGATAGTAGCACCCCATATGGATAATATTGTCATGTTTCTATAGTGTCCTTAAAGTGGTGGTAGTGTCCCATTTATAGGACTATTCCTATTTTCTAAGAACTCTTGTGCTTGTGTTTTTAGGTCCTACTCCTATGTGCACAAAACCTAGAACTCTGTGTTATGCCTAGAAAACATAATTTAGTGTGTAAACCCTAATAGTATTTGAAAATATGTCATGAGAAATAATTGTGTGTTCATTAGTAGGATAGGTTAGACATCCTCAACATCCCATTGTGAAGATATTTTCCCACATACCATACTTCAAAGAGGGATCATGCCCAATGTAGTTATCTCACCTAGTGTTTGATGCAAGTGTAAGTGAATGCTAGAATGAGAGTGGACTTGGATGTCTTGAATGTGCTTGATATTTGAAATATTTTAAAATTAGGCTTAGATATATTGTAGATCATAGTATGTATAAGTAAGGTAGAATAGGGAACAAATAACTTAATTTTTCTCAAGTTATCTTTAGTTTGAATGTTTTTTTCTTCCATTTAGTGAATAGAGGTCGATTAGACATGTATTGATAGAGTTATGTATCTTGTGTGGATAATAAAATGTGTTTAGGATAACCTTAAGAGTGGCACATGTTTGAAAAATTATGTGGTAGGAAGAGCTAGGGCTAAAGATAGTAGTGCCCAATTGGAGACACTAGCACCATGTGGTTGTAGTGTCCCAATTGTGGTAATAATGTCCACTTGGCAAACTACTGAGAAAGTTGGGTTAGGATTTGAGAAGATAGTTTAAGGACTATGTTTTGGCTAATTATAAGTGACCATGGTCTATTTAATGATTGGAAATGTATGTCTAAGGCTTTAGGATAGGTCTAGGGATAAGCTATGAATAGGGTAACTCAAGTGACACTCTTAGAATCTAATTACCACTTTTAGGTGATTAAAACATATCACTAATCTATCATTTTTTATCAACTAATCAACTACAAAGTTAGGCTTAACCCATAAAAATGTCTGTTCAAAGTCACATATAGTAAACTTTTAGGGTTCTTAGTCTCTCTTTGAGGCATTGATATTGAGCTATCCAAACTCAATGTTATGGTCAATATGCCCATTTATTATTACATTCTTAACATTGATAGTTACCTTTAACATCTTGGGGTAATTCTATGGTCCATCCTAAAAATGTCTTATCATATATACTTTATTAATTCCATTCTCAGAAAAGGTAATGTTTTAAAATGGACATATTCATGCTATAAATATTTTGATAATATGAAATAATATTTATCCATCCTTCCACTCTTCAACCACCTTCAAATCATCATCCTTTAATCTTATACACCTCTTCTAGCCCCATATTAGTTGGGTTAATAGTTTCACAACAAAATTGTACTGGTAGAGAGTACATTGTTTACTACATTAGTTGAGGCCTCATTTATTATAAAAAATGTTATACTAAAGTAGAACATAATTTCCTTGATATCTACTTTGTAGCTAAAAAAATCTATCACTATATGCTTTATCAAGGTACTTATGTCATTATCCAATCTGATCCAGTTCATCATTTCTTCTCCAAAGCATTTCTACCTAGAGATAGAATTGGTAAATAAATGGTCATCTTAATTTAATTTGACCTTCAAATTTTCACACAAAAATATTTCAAAGGGAAAGTCATTACTGACCAATTTTCAACAACACCTATACCATATATAGATCACCTTTAATATAATCTCCCTAATGACAACATTATTTATATTGAAGGTCTTAACCAGGCTATCTCCATTAAATATTATTTCTATAACTTCACTACTAATTTAGAGGAAAATAACCAAGAAGATACCAATATCATTCTTGATAATATTAAATCCAAATTAGTTATCAAATATCTCTATGAAGTTACCATTGATTTGAATGAAGACACCTAGACCCTCCACTTTGATGGTGTGAAATGCCTCTAAGGAGTTAGGGTAGGTTGTATTATAATGAACCCACATGGTAAGATCATCTTTTGACATTTATATTAACCTTTGGTATCATGAATAACATGGTTGAATATGAATATTTAATCTTAGGCATGAAAGCAACTCTCAATTTAGATATTCCATATCTACATGCTTTGGGTGACTCACAACTTATTTTCCACCAAGCTAATGGTGATTATCAGTGTAAAAATGAAAATATATATTGAATATCATCAAATAGTAACTACACTTGCCAAAGAATTTAATTATTTTACATTGCCTAATTCTAAGAGATCAAAATTCCATAGTTGATTCTCTTGATTCTTCAACATCTATATTTCATCCTCATCAAGTACTTAATGACTCCCAATTTTTTGTTCAAATAATAAAGTCACCTTCTTCTTTCCAACCAAATTATTTTCTCATTTGTTACATTGAGTATATCACTATTTGAAAAATACCATGGTATAAAAACATAATCTAATTCTTTGAACATCAAACCTACCTTTTAGACATATATTCTCATAAAAAGACTAGAATACATAAATAAGCCTTTAAGTGTGTATTTCAATACAACATCCTTTATTACCATAATGTGGAACGTACCCTAATCTACTATGTGATGAAAAAAGAGGTTCCTCCTCTCCTTGAAAATGCATATGGGGTAATCTATGGAGGTCGCTATAGAAGACATGCTACAACATGCAAATGCTTATGAATGGGTTACATTTAGATCACATTAGAAAAAGATTATATCAATTTTGAAAAGTGGTTTAATCCTTGAAAAATTCATTATAATTTAATCCATTCACCACTAAATGAGCTCCAAACTATTTAGTCTCATTGATAATTCTCCATGTGTGGATTAGATCTCATTGGTAAACTACCTCAATCACAAGATGGTCATGTTTTTATCATTACTTCTACTAAATATTTTACTAAATGGGTATAATCCATGACTTTTCTCAATGCCATGGGAACCAATATTTATAAATTTATCTTTAACCAAATTATTTGTCACTTTGGAGCTCCCCAGACTATCATTTCTGATAATTATGGAAATTTTAAAAACAAGGACATGAAATAGTTATGTGATAAAATTAAAATTTCCCATAAAGTTTACACACCTTACCATCCATAATGTAATGGCCAAGATGAAGCCACTAATAAAATTCTCAACAAAATATTACAAAAGACCATTCAAGAAATCTTCACTAATAGGCATCTTCACTTATATCCCACACTTTGGGACTACCATACTACCATATGTATTACCACTAGGGCAACACCATTCTCACTATTATATGGGTTTGAATCTAACTTAGAATTAGAATTTGAACTCCCATATATACATATATATCTTCATGATATCATTACCGATGAAAATTTAAGTGAAGATCACCTTCATATCCTAGACCTTCTTGATGAACATCGTTTAGATTTTTTTAAATATAACCATCAATACAAGGCTCACATCAACAAAAAAAATAAGAAAAAGGTCAAATTCTGCACATTTAATGTTGGTGATCTAGTCCTCAAATTAGACTACACCCATGATAAAGAAGGAAAATATGCCAAAAATGGTGGGGACCTTATTTAGTAAAAGACATTCTTGGTCCTAGTACTTACCATTTAGAAACTAATGAAGGCCATGTTTTCAAAGAACCCAATGATGCATAATTTTTGAATAAATATTTTTCTTATTTATCTACCTTATTTTCATAATTATATATAATTTCATAATAATACTTATTGCTAGAATTATCTAATGATCTCAACCTATACAATAGTCTATTCTATACACAAACCTTGGTTCCCTTAATTTGTCCTTTGGTTTCTTTAATTTATGACTTTTATTGTAACACTGTGGATAGGATCCGATTTTCCTTGTGAATACCTTTTTATTTCATACATTGATTTTTAATACTTTTTCTCTTTTAGTCACAAATTTTTTATTTCCAAATTATTTTACACCCACTTGGGTTTTTCTTTTATGAGTTATAGTGTAAGACCTTGGATAAGACTACGCTCTCCTCACAAATACCAATTTTCCCATTTTACACCCAATTAGGGTTTTCTCTTATGAATTATAGTGTAAGACCACAGATAGGACTAGACTCTCCTCATAAAATGTACATATTATTTTAAACATTTTTACTATATCAAATATTCTTGTTAGAATGTTAATACATGGTTCCAAGTTTGTGATCTCATATTTTCAACCTTAGTTTTTATTTCTTTGTAGATAAAACTTTCACAAAAAACTATGTTAACATGTTTCCATACACTAACATACATTCTTATGATAGGGAATCATACTTACCTATCATTTTATCACTTTTCACATTGTCACAATTTTTCATGATTTGAAGTAATTCAAATTGTTTCATGTTTATTTCCCCTTGATTTCCATACTTGTCATTCCAATTTGGATAAAGTGAGGTTAAAGTCAATATAGCACTTTTATTTAACATGAATAAACTAGACTCTTAGATGCCATGCTTTCTAAGTTCTCTTTCTTAGTAACCAGGTCCAAAGTTTTCAAATGATAGTCATTTTTAACACCCATGTTGGTTCTCTAAATTTGTATGGAGGAGGAATAGGAAAATCCATCAAATGTTGAAAGATAAATCATTAAAAAAAAGGCAATCCAATCAAATCTCAAACTCCATTACTAGCCTCATCATATAATTGAGGTCCATTAAGGTGTGATAGGCTAGTAGATTGGGATAAGAGAATTCAAAATAATCTATAGTGCTACCTAATTTCTCACATAAGTATCTAATCTTCATAGTAGATTGATAACTCTGTAAGGGGTCTTGAGGAATAGGGAACATGTTATGGTAAGATAAGTATATTTTAATTTTCATGCATATAGCCTTCAAGGAATGATATTCATACTTCATTTGTTAACCCAAATATTTGTGTGGTTAGGAGAGGTTCTTCAGAGTCCTTAATGTCAAAAGTCCTCTTTTTTTGAAAAATATAATTTCAATGTTTTGAATTTGATAAAGAATTTCTCTACCTTGAGCTTTCATTCATCTCTCCCACCACCCATTTTATTCCCCTCTTGACATTAAAGTTTGATTCCAAATCTATTTTCCCACTTATGTATTCCCTCTTTTTCTATATTAAAACATGATAACACTACTTTGTTTTGGTTTTAACTATCTTTAAAACACAACAGTATGCTTGTGTGACTATGAATCATTTTATTTACACTATTAATTTACATTTATATAATTGCCTTGCTTTTATTAGGAAAAAAATCATTATCATTTATTTTTTTCAAAAAATTGCATCTGTTTCTATATTTTTGCACTTTTTCCATTGTTGAGTGCATTTGGATTGTTACTTCTCATTCACCAATGTTGGTTTATTAATTTCTATACTTTTTCCTTTATTGAGTGAGTTTGGATTGTTACTTCTCACTCATCAATATTATTTTCTATTTCATATATTTTTTGCATTATTAATTGAGTAAATATTATTACTGCTCACTCAATAATGTTGTTTTACTATTTCTTTCCCATCTTTATTTAAGAATTTTTACTAATTTCAAATTGATGTTCAAATTTAATTTTTCATGTATCCTTAGTTTGATTTGGTTTATTACCTTTCTTACTTAAGGTATACTGGTTTGAGTTTGTCAGTCATTTAATATCTTGGGTTTTTTAGTTACCTAATTTATTTTTAATTATGGATTAGTCATTTGGTCCTAACTTAAAATTTATCACCCAAGCTTACCAAATTTATAAGTACTTCATGCCTACAAATTTTAGTTATCTTGGATTACCTACATTTGTTTTTATTTACTCTTTAAGTTTTATATTCTTAGGGTTTGTCCAAAGTAGTCTTTGTGCCCTCCAAGATCAAAACTACAAACACAACAGATAACCATCCATTGATAAAGATAAGTCAAGGTCACATACATTATTTATTTCAGTTATTTCTTTTCAATCATTTAGTTTCAATTATTTTATACTTTAAAATACTATAATTTACTTAGCTTAGTATTTTGTGTTGCTATGTTATTTTCCCAAAGCACCATCCCATGTTACAATTATGTGACACATGATGGCCTTCTAGTGGGGCATTTATATACACATAATATTTTTAAATTTTGATGCTTTCTCTCTAGTAAGAACCTATTGAGTCTCAAACTATTTGAGTGTACACCTTAAATGTTACATTAGGAAAGGGGTGGGAAGACCATTGGTGCTTCTCAAGATTATTGTTCCTTATACCACCAATTGAAATTGATATAAACCTATCCTATAAATTTACCTAAGCTTTGACACCTCCCTTACACACTCCTATATGAAATTCACCACCACAAATAACTTCTACATAAAATATATATATATATATTTTCATTTAACAAACATAATCACATGCGATGACCCTATTTTTAAAAATGAAAACATTATGGGACTAGGCCAACCCAATCAACCTAGTCTAGGACCTAACTTATTTATTTATTAAATAATTAGGTTGACTAGGCTGACTATGTGGACTAAAACTTTAGAAGAGTTTAGGGTTATATATGGTTATATAAACACATCTTTTTGGCCATCTTCATTAGAGGTATAAAGATAATCATTTATTTGCACATCTGCTTACCACCATTCTAATTGAGTATACATTATTCAAGGTTTCATAATTTATTTGGAGAGAATAATTTTATCTTGTGGGAAAAGTCTTTTAGATGCATAGGATAAGTCATGTAGAGTAGAACTGAACTATATTTTTTATCCTTAAAAACCACAACAACCTATTACAAAGCACCATTAACTTAGAGAGATATTGAGGCTCGACATGTTATTCTTCAAGGTAATTATTCCTAACTCTTACTCCTCTTTATTAGTAGATATATTTTTATATGTTAACATATGAATATGTTTCTCTCTCCATGCATTAGGGTTACCTGTACATTAGCTTGAGTAGATTTCTTATTTGCATTTTTACTTGTATGTTTATTATCCCCATTTATACCTCATACTTTAGTGAGCATGAGATTAGATTTACTTTATTTTACATTTGATTTTTTAGAAATCATATGACCTAGCTATGGTTATTATTTTTTATTACTTGACTAGAGGCTTTGGAACCCTATCTAGTTATATTTATATGGTAAGATAACCCTTAGTTAGGTCTAACAGATCTATATTGGTCATGACACTGATTGTATAAATATACCATCAAGAAAAATGGCTAGTGTGATTTATATTATTTGAACTAGGATGGATTTATAGATCATCTTCACTTTCCCTTGTCATAAATCACTCACTATTATTTCACCAACATGTTGTTATAAAATTGAATACCTTAAAACTCATGCATTAGAGTGAAACATTTCACAATATTAAAATGTTAGAGCACACATCGTAAAGGTCTTTATATTGTGCATAAAACCCACATCAACATGCATTTAATCTGGTGATATAAGGAGGTTTCCACACCTCCACCTCTATTTTATTTGAAAATAATCACTTGAATTGCACTAAAATTACTTGGGATATTAACAAGGTCTACCTTAGATAATAACTTGATATTACTTCTGTTGTAAATCCATAGAAAATTTATGTTGGACAAGGTAATTATGAGAGAATCCTATGACCAATCATTCTCTTTAGGAAGATAACCTTATCTTTCATTACTCCTAATTGATCAACCACATGGTCCCCCTCAAGATTCTATGTGACTAAGAGGTTTTGTTATCAATGTTGTTGGAGTTATACATGATTTACCTAGAAATGCTAAGTGTTAAGTAGAAGCTTTTACTAGGGGTGAATCAATATAAACTTATCTTTTAATTAATAAAACTTAATATCCACAATCAAAGAATTCACATAAAAATGACACTGATTGACATCAAATTGACATGGAAAACCTTTTAGAGAAAAAACACAAATGAATAGGTTCTTGGAAATACCATCTAAATCCAACTATATAATAATAATCTCTTTAAAAAATTCATAGGAACCAACCTACTATAGACACCAATCTCCTATTGCTAAGTAATTTTTAGGCACCAACCTACTCGAGACACTAATCCCCACTACTAAGCACTTTATAGGCACCAACCTACTGGAGACACTAATCTCTACTACTAAGCATCAGCTTAGCAAGAGACACCCATTTGTTTAATCTAAGGCACTAAACTCTATTGAAATAATATTCCATTATACTATTGTTGCTTCATCAATGAATGATAGAAAATTCAATCTGCTCTTCTTATTCTCCACAAAAATATGCTTATGATTGAATGATATAAATAATTAATTCCATTCTTAAAATTTGCACGTGTTTGTATGATGTATTTTTATCCTCCACACACTTGCTTCCTTATTTTCTTCACATATCTCAAACTTCCACTTTCATTTCTTTCTCAACCTTCACCCACTTTATATAACCTTCAAAGGCTCTTCACAAAGGAAGCATCCCATCCAAGAAGCACCTCTTCACCAAAAGATGTGATTGTCAAATTTTTTGTTGACATTTTTATTGAAATTTTTTTGACATTTCCATCATCCATCAACAATTCTATTGACATTTACATCTACATTTCCATTGACATTTCCACCATCCATTGATAATTTCTTCAACATTTATATGGATAATTCCATTGATATTTCCATTAAGAATTTTGTTGAAATCAATTACAATTCCTTTGTCATCAATGATAATATTCCAATAATTCCACCTTTGTCATTAATGTAAAATCTATAGAGAAAGTCCACCTTATTGTAGTTCTCCTCCTTTGCTCCCCCTTTCATTAATTCTCCCCCTTTAACACCAATGGAAAATGGATGTTCATTATACTTCTATCCACAAATAAATCATGGAAAACATTCATGTCATCTTCTTAAACATCACCACAACTAAATGATTATATTTTTGTTCTTACATATCCTTTTAAATAAGGACTTCTTCTTTTATCATTTTCTCTCCTTGAATTTTATCAAATCTAGGATTTTTGACATCATCTATCTAGATTATCTTTAGCTGATCAAGTGGTAACTCCTATTTTCCACTTCCCTTTCTATCTACATATCATGATCCATATGATCATTAACATTCCTAGCTTTATCACTTGATAGATATGAACTACCTTCTAAAATATGCATTTGATTCTATCCCATGATTTTTGGAAGATGTTCTGCACCTTAATTGATTTCATTCTACCCTATTCCTACTTATTTGACTTATTTTTAATAACACTACCATCACTTGTATCATCACTCTCACAAATAATATTCATTATTTGATCTTTCTCTTTTTCTTCTAAATGCATATCACCAAAGAATCTACAGAGCTAAAAGATAATATACTGATTATCTCCCCCTAAACTGGTGCTTCTTCTTATGCATGAAATGTAGTTTGCATAAGCATAGATATCTCCTTATTTTATTATTCTTACTTATTTTTTGATAATTTTTAAGTTTCTTCTTTTTTTTTACTCATGGTTCCACTTTCTTATTTTGCCTAGGAGGTTTCATAAAACCGCTTCTATAGAAGCATGATCTATGTCCAAAGTTGTTACAATTATAACATCTAACATTATAATCTACTAAAAGATCAAATAGATTGTATTTTCTATTTTAATATGAATAATAACTTTTTTTATTGTGCCATATAAAATCATTTCTTACTTGTGCCCTAAAATATCTTGATTTATGACCAAAATGATTACAAAAATAGAAATAACTATAAAAGGAACTCTAGAACCTGGTTGTATGTGCCTACCTTAGAGGAAATGAATTTTTGAATTTTTCCTTGTTAGTTTTTGGATAAGTGTCATTTTTTTTATTATTTTCACTTCCACCATTCATAGACCCATTTAGTACATATACATAGCTCTTGGGCTTCTTTGCATATACTTTCTTTGGTGGTTTTATAGGTTTTGAATTCTGACCTTCTTTAATGATCTTCTGGTTTCCTTCATAGCCAAGACCATGCTTAATCAATGGTGACCTTTAGTGATTGATTATGTCATATAATATATTTTTACTCTTCTCAAATTTGAGGCTTCTATTTAACTTAGTGGTTATTTTCTCTAGTTCTTTCCTCAAGGAAATAATTTTGGATTCTAGCCTCTCACAATTGTCTTCCTTTTTACTTGGATTCACACCTCCTCTTCAATTTTTTTTGCTTATTCAAATTGAATCATGAGGTTGATGATAATTATTTTTAATTCCTAATGGTCTTGGGACATTTTTGCTCTTGTATAATAATCCTTTTTTTCATATTTTTGCATCTACATTTTTTCTTCAAATTTATTTTCTTAAGATGTTTGATCTTTCTTAAGGCACAAATGAGTTATTATTCAAGATCTACCTCTCCTTAATATTTGAAATATTATTCCTCTTCCAAGGTGTCTTCACTTGTAGAGGCATAATTTTTTATTTCTATATCCATGACCAGAGTTTCTTCTCTATCACTTTCTGATATATTTTCATTGCTTTCCTCAACTGAGCTACTATTCTTTTTGGAATAGATTATTTTTATGCTTACCAAACTTTTTCTTATATTCATTTTCTTTGAAGTTTTTCTTATATTGAGGTTTTATTTCCTTACTATTAATTTTCTCATCATTTTTATCATAATTATGTGGACACTTAGCTACAAAATGTGCTATTTTACCACAATTAAAACTCTTGAAAGGTAGCTTAAATTTATATTTTCCAAATCCCTTTTTAAGCTTTTTGAAAAAAGGGCCTCTTTTTCATATTCTTCATCACTGGTGATATCACTTCATTCAAGCTATTTATATTTCCATTTCTTATATGCTTTTAAGGTTTCTTCCTTCTTAGATGATTTCTCCTTTTTGGTCCTCATTTCATATGCTATGAGGATCCCATCCAATTCATCCATTGTTAACATATCTAGATCTCTCATTTCTTTAATGGCAAAGAATTTGACATAAAATATTAAGGAAAGAGACCTTAATAATTTATTCACAATCATTTTATCTTCAATATTTTCTCTAATACCTCTACTAGTGTTGATGATTTTGTCCACGTGAAGTAGATGGGCTACAATGTTTTCTTCATCCTTCATTTTCAGACTTTTGAACTGTCTTCTATGTGTTTGAAGATTGTCCTTCTTCACCTTATTATTACCTTTATATATGTTTTATATTTTTTCCCATATTTACTTCATTGATTTATAATTCATCACCTTGACAAACTTTGGTTTTGATAGACCACACAAGATTGCATTCATAGATTTTGCATTGTTCTCACTGGCCTTCTTTCTAGCTTGTTTTGTTGGTGGAGATGATGGATCAGTATAACCATTTACTACTAATTTCTAGATATCAAACTCTAAATCCATTAAATATGTTCTCACTCTTATACTCTAAAAATAATAACTTGTTCCATCAAATAATGGATCTTTATTTTTGGATAAAACTTCTTGTCTATCCATGTGTGCTCTTGAGATCTACCTTCTAGTGGTTAGGTTATTTCTAAAGGAACCACTTTGATACCAATTATTAATAAAATTATTATACTAAGAGTTGGGGGCGGGGGGGGGGTGAATTAGTATAATCTTATATTTTAATTAATTAAACTTAATATCCATAAACAAAGCATTCACATTAAAATGGCATAGATTGGCACCATATTTACATGCAAACCCTTTCAAGGAAAAACCACAAATGAATAAATACTTAGAAATACCATCCAAATATAGCCATACAATAGTAATATTTTTACAAAACTTATAGTCACTAACGTATGGGAGACACCAATCTATTATTGATAATCAATTTGTAGGCTCTAACCTTCTAAAGACACCAATAATCACTATTGAGCACTTTGTAAGCACTGACCTACTAAAGACACCAATCACCACTGCTAAGAACAAACTTAATAAGAGATAACCATATATTTGATCTAAGGCACCGACCTCTAATAAAATAATCTTCCATTGTACTATTGTTGTTTCTTCAACAAATGATGGTAAATTCAATTTCCTCTTTTTATTCTCCACAAAAATTTGCTTATTCTTGAATGATAGAAATAATTATTTCTATTCTTGAAATCTACATGTATTTGTATGATGTCTTTTTATTCTCCACATAATTTATGCCTTTTCTTCTTCACATATCTCACAATTATAATTTCATTTCTTCTGAACCTTCATCTTCCTTATATAGACTTCAAAGGCTCTTCACAAAGGAGGTATCCCATCCAAGAGGCACCTCTTCACAAAAAGATGCGACCATCAACATTTCCATTGGAATTTATATCAACATTTATTATGAAATTTATGTTGACATTTCCATCATCCATTTATAATTCTATTGTCATTTCCATTTACATTTTTGTCATCCATTGATAATTTTGTCAACATTTCCATCGACAATTCCATTGATACTTCTATTGAAAATCATGTTGAAAATTTCATTGGTAATTTTGTTTACATCAATTACAATTGCTTTGATATCAATGAAAATATTAAAACACTAAGAAATATCTACATTCCTTTTCTCCCTTATGAGGAAGGACTATAGAAGAACATATCAAATCCCTTAAAACCAGTTTGGGAATATTAAATGTAACCCATGAAGACATGGATTATAGACTATTTCCATTAAATTCTAAATATGAAACCTATGACCAAATATTGAATATCCTAGAGGTTTCCTTAACATCTTATACCAATTGCTAAGATACCATTTTAGCATGTTTTAGCTAGGTTACTAGTGCATGTGTTGTTTATCAACATTTTGAAATTATGAAGTGAGAGCCTAATGAGCCAATCCAATCCTTTAATTTTATATTTTAAAATATGTATATCAGTATTAAAATCACTTACCAACCTAAGGAAGCATGGCTCTATAGATGTAAATAAATGCTCTAGACCCCATGACTATGGTTTTCCTTCATAAAGCAACCAATGTTGGTTCATTGCCTTTGGATTTTTTTGAAGCTATCAACATAGATAAATAATTGAATCCTTAGTTGGAGTCCCTATCTTGACTCAATCTTGATGTTTTTTCTAGGATTTGAGTCCAATTTTAAATGTAAACTAGAATACTATAGCCCAAAACTAGACCCAATTTTACACCTTAGTGCCTTTAACCTAGGTTCTACCCAAATAACACCTAGGTTTCCTCAACAATTCTTCCCATAACTAGAAAAACCTCAGTTAGTCATTAATATAATTTAATACTACCATAACATAGGGTAATAATTATGATTTTAAAAAAATATATCTACAATCTATCCAAAGATGGTCTAGAAATTTAGTAATGAATTTCTAAGCATACAAAAGCATATGTGGAACAATGGGGGTAAAACACTTATCATAGTTTTGGATTCTATAGGTATAAAATGCCTTTAAATAGGTATGGAAATAATTAATAATAGCAAGTTCCATTCAACATGGGACTAGAGATAAACATCATGGAAGCATCCCTTCCTAACTAGTGTCATATACATAACACTGTGTAACATGGTGAGTTAGACTGTATAGAGTTTTTTAAATCCTTATAAATCTTTCAAATGGAGATTGATAGATAAGAAATTTCTAAAAATTAGGCAACACCATCCTCCTCTACTAGTCTAGGGAATCCAACCACCACAAATGTATTTGATACCTATGATTTTCCATTTCTATAAGAAGACAATAATGAACTAGAGGACAACATAGACGAGATCCATGCTTTCCATTAGTACCACCAAGAAAGGAATATTTAAAATATAAGAAATAAACAACATATGACTACTTCAATTCTTTTGAATAATAGTGTTACTACCCCTCCATATTCAAAGGCTAACAACAATCCACCTCCTCCTAAGAGACATGAAAAATTGTAGACTAAAAAGCTTCCTAATAAAGGAGTGTACAACATTGTGTAAGATATGAATAAAATCAAGGATAATATTAGCCTACATGACCTAGCCTAGATCAGTGATCAAAGAGAACTATTATTTAGGATTTGACTAGGAGAACATCTAATAAATAAAAGGATGCTCATGTAAATGTGATGGTGTATAAAGGCAAGTCAGATGTGCCATCATTCATAGTAACTATTCAAATGTTTATAAATAATATACATAGTTGTTTGGCTGACTCAAGGGCATTAGCTAATGTGATTCAGATAGTTGTCTTCCATAAGTTTTGTCTAAATTTGGATAATTCAAAGATATTTTTCCTTCAATTAGATAAATATTCCATCCCATGTGTTTTTGAGTTTACAAATGTGTGAATCCAAGTGGCATCTAAACTATGTGTGAAAAAGACTAGTGATATCTTGGTCATGTACATTTTAGAAGCATACAATATGTTACTAAGTTGATATTGGTCAAAGACATTAAATGGGTATATGGCCACTAATTTATCATACATGTGGATATCTTCGAAGGAGAAACCTAACTATATCCAAGTCGACTATGAGCTGAAGATGAAACATCTAATTATGGAGTATCATGCCATCAATGATAAAGTAGACTTTGTGTCTACCCATATAGGTGTGTATACATTTAGTACTAGACAATAATATGTGTTGCATGAATAAGAATTTAAAGGTCCTTCTTAGCTATGGGCCCTTCATTTTGATGGAGCTAGATCAAAACAAGGTTCAAGTGTCACATATTGAGATGGAAATAATTACTTAACTACTCACATATTATAGTTCCCATGTACAAATAACTGAGATGAGTATGAATCCCTTATAATATGATTTTAGTTTGCATTAAACCACAATGTTAAATAGTTATAGATATTTAATAACTCTGAGCTAGTTGTTAACTAGATCAGAAACAAATACTAGTGCAACTTACTTACCTAAATAAGAACAATCACTAATCTTATGACTTGACTGAGTCATTTAAAATATTCAACATCAAACCATCCCAAGAGAGAAGTAAATATAAAATTATTTAATAGCCTCAGCAGTTACTTCAAGAGTAAAAAATGTATAAGTTCTTAATGGAGTTAGCTCCATGCCCTTTTTTCCTAGAGAATATGGAAAAATCTATAGTGTTTGAGGATGATTAGTAAATCATGTAATTCTTAAATAATTATAGATATTTCAAATCCCAAATAATATATGAAGGATATATCTAGTCAGTCTATATTGAGGACATGGGAGAAGATGGTGTTCTACAACTAAAAGATAAATTCACCCCTTTAGGCATGGTCTCTTACTATTAAAATTTTGATGTGGATCTTTAGGCTCAAAATAAGAAATAAATCAAGTCCACTAAATCTGATTTCATCAAAGAGAACCTAGGAACTGACTAATATACCTAATTGGTGAATGTAGTTTTGAGTTACACAGAGAGTGAAAAGCAGAGGCTAAAGAGGTTGATTAGGGAATATAAATATGTCATTACATGGACATATGTTGAATTAAATTTATTTAACCCTAGGGTGATCATCCATACCATTTCCCTAAATCCAGTGCATAAGCCTTTTAGGAAAATATAGAGGCCAATAAATCCAATCTTGGATCCTCTCATATAAACTTAATTACAGAAGCTACTAGATGCCAAAATTGTTTTCCCAAATAAGCCCTCAACCTGGGTAGTCAATCTCATACCATTTATAAATAATAATAGATAAATTAGACTCTGTGTTGATTTTAGGAACTTAATCAAAGGCTTAGAGAAATATAATTAACCTATACCTTCCTTAGATGATATAATGCATATGGTAAGTGGATCTCAAATGATGTCATTCTTGGATGCATTCTTAGGATACAATCAAGTACTAGTTAAACTAGAAGATAAGATGAAAATTGCCTTCACCACTAAGTGGGAAATTTTCATATATAAAAGGATGTCATTTGACTTAATCAATGCTTGAACCACCTTCCAAAGATCACTGGTTTTTCCTTTTGTTCACTAGTGGGGAAGTTTATTATCATCTACATGGATGACTTTACTATGTTTTCAAAGGAAAGAGTTGATCTTATAGGAGATCTAAAAAAAATCTTTAATAGATGTAGAAGATATAAAGTCCCTTAAATATAAATAAAAACATATTTAGAGTTACTAAATGAAAACTCTTGGGTCATGTTATCACCAAAGATGGGATGTCCATTAATATAAGATGGGTCTAGGCCATCTCCAAGTTAACTCCACCCAACAATAAAAAAGAGTTGAAGTCTTTCTTTGGAAAGAGTAAATTTGTAAGGAAATTTATTTCCCATTTTGTAGAGATCATCAAGCTATTGAATGCTATGCTAAAATAATATTCTAAGATAAAATGAGAAACTAAGGCCAAGAAATCATTTTAAGACATCAAGGTTGTAATTTTCCAAGCTCTAGTTCTAATTAGTATTGATTTGAATAAATATTTTTATCTTTATTCATTCAGCTGAAAACATATTATTGTTTTAGTATTTATGCAAAAGGTGGAAGGCATTGAACATCTCATTTCCTTCATGAGCACCAATCTAAAGGATGTAGAGTTGAAATACTCCATGATAATAAATAGATATATGGTTTGATCAAAGATGTCAAAAAAATTAAGCATTATATCTTTATGAATAAAAAATTCACCATTATCCTAGATCTAACTATCAATCTCATGCTTGGCCAAAATGAGTTGGGTGAAAGGAGAGGAAAGTGGTGGCCAAACTCTAAGAGTTTAAACTTGATATCAAACTAGTTAACAAAGTGAGAGTCTATGGAATCATCTAGCTAATGGTTGTAACTGATCCACATATCAACATTGAATAGATTAATAAAAATTGAGTAGTTAAGGGTGAATGCTACTCACATATCATTAGTTAACTACTCATAGGTATATGTCCCCCTGAACTAAACAAAGATTAAAATTGAGCACTCTAGCTCAAATTAGCTCATTACAGTATAAAAATGGGAGTCTTGTATGAAAAAACTATGAAGGCATATATCTAGGATGTGTTTCAAAGTAAGAGGTTAAGGATATCCTAGATAACTTACATCAGGAAAATTGGCAGTAGACATCCCTCTAGCAATACTACATCCCATAAGATTTTATGGATGGGATAATACTAGCCCACAATCTTCAAGGATACACATAATCATGTCAGGATGTGCCATTATTGATATGTTTTTAGGAAGAGATAAGTGAATGCTTCTATGCCTCTATAACTAGTCATTGAAATACACCCCTTTTCACAATGGGGTCTCAATTTTATTGGGGTAGTAAGTCTAAATTCCTCAGCAGGGCATAAGTGCATCCTTAGAGTAATAGATTAATGCACTAGGTGGATAATATATAGAAATAAATAATTATAGGTCCATCGATGTCATCAAGTTTCTAAAATAAAATATATTGACTAGGTTTGGCACTCCCATTTACTTAGTTTATGGTAATGGTCCATATTTTCAATCTTCTAAATTTATAAAATAAGCTTATGAAAATCAAATCATAATTAAGTTATCTTTGAAAAACTATCCCAAAAGAAATAGAGTAGCTGAGTCTACTATAAAAAAATATGATGGATGCCATTAATAAATTATCACAAGACAAAACAAGAGAATGCCATATCTTATTAAAATATACACTATGGGTAGATAGAACCAGGCACAAACAATCTCTCAAGACTTCACCTTTTATACTAGTGTATGGATAAAAAATAGTATTACCTATTACTCTAAAGTTACCAACATACCAATTCATGCAAGAATATATGGGTGAATATCAAAGGGTTTAATATAAACTACTTGAGATAGTCTAGTGAGAAGATGCAAGAATTGAAACATTGCACAACTTCAAAAACCATCATAATATTTTCAAGTGTGGTTTGACAAAATATCCAAGGTCAAGGCCTTCAATATTCTAGATCTAGTGATTTTATGTAATAAAGCACATGAAAAGAAGGAAAAACATGATAATTTCACTCCTTTATGGATTTGGCCTTATTAAATATTATAAATCTTAGGTAATAATACTTGTCAGCTAAAAGACCTTCAAGGTCATGACTAATTTTTTCAAATCAATGGACAATTTTAAAGCACTACTTCATCATTTCTCCAAATATAAATGAATTAGAGTGAAATGCAAGTAAATATTTAGAATAGAAGTAGACTAAATTTCCTACTTTTTGGGTTATATTTCTTACTTTCCACATTTTGTTTTTAGTATAATAGTTTTTATGCTTTCTAGGTTAATTCCTTAAAATTACAGAGAAAATTGACCAATTTCCTATCCCAAATTACAAATATATGCCAAAATTAAGGGTATGATATATAAGGAAGCAAAATTGGTTCTCGTAATAATTTACTCTAACATTATAAGTTTATCTAGGATTGGGGTATGTATTATGATTGAATTAATTTTTTCCTATGTTTAATAGGTTTTTTATACTTATGGTATCTACTCAAATATGATCATGTAAATTTTAGGATTTTTCACCTCTAAAGGATTTATGCATGATTATGTGCTAAAAATTAGATGAGAAATAATAAACATAAAACTAGAGACACATTGACCAAAATAAGTTTTTCTTATACATACACCCAATCAATGGTGGTTCTCAACCTTTATCTATCTGTATTTCAAAATAATCATACAAATTGATAGAAGAGAGGTGATTAAATAAATCTTTACCTTGTATATGAATGCATGGCTAGTAATAAAGTAAGGATTTAAGTGTAATCATAGGTATCCTTATCGATTTATGGATGTCTGGCTAACAATAGATAAATGACCAATCTTCCTTTAATATTTAATTATGAATTTAGAAGGTCAATATGAAAACTACAATGTTTATCCAGTACTTGGTCAAAACTCTCATGACAAGAAGGAATTAATTTCACAATCACTTGGTTAAAAATCTCATGATAAGAAGGAATTAATTTAATAATAATAACACACTCAATCCTAAGGAATGAAATGCTTAGTGTGTTTTATTAGGTATTAAGAGTCTATTTTAAAGCTTGGTTTATTTATTCTAGTTTAGGGAGGGTTAATTTTTTGATATGATACATTGTTAAAATTATAGATTCTCAAAATACTAAGTAGTATTGTCCCATTTGAGTCACCATTTGTTTTTCCCTAACACACACACACCCCATTTTAAAATTTCAAATGAGGACCCATCATTGTTGAAAACCTATGTTTGAGGGCCATATAGACCATATAATTCCATAATAAAATATTCTATATACAAATCCCAAAGTTATTTCTGTGAGTCTAAATTTATAGAAAATGGAATCATGAAAAACAAATTTTGAATTAGCACTTTAAGTTATTTTTAACTTTGGGTTTTCATAAGTTATTTCCATAATGGATGCTTAGATTTATCAACTAATGGTACTAATATACTTTTCATCCTATTTTTCCTACATGATTTTTGTGATCACATGAATACCTATTGGGACATGTTAATCATCCATGATTAGGCCTCAATTTTTATGATAGGTGGCATTACCACATCATCTAAAACCTCCAGATTTATCAAAATTTTATAAGCCTTTAGATAGATCTCATGCTTAGAAAAAACTGACAAATGACATTATGGAGTTACAAATATCCTTTAAATTTCAAATGAAATGTTCTTTGAGTCCCTGAGCTATTAAAACATGCCACATAGTGCATTCTTATGAACACAGGAACATAAAGACTTTACAAAAATTGTCAATTGGTTAATAGGTCTAAAATCTTGGAGTCTAATGGTTCAGAGTTTCTATTGTTATGATTAATTTAACACTTGGAATATTTTTAGTAATTAGAACCTAGGAAGGATTAACATGGTCTAATGATTCACGATCTAATAGTTCTGATCTTCTGAGCTTTGAATAGGTGACACTTGGTACCTTGTCATTCAACCGCAACTCCAAAAGAATGATTAATGGGTTAAATAGTCTCATGGACCCACATCTCTAAGCCTTCAAGTCTTCAAGATCATGCCAAATGTTAGTGTTACCTAGAACCCTTTGATAAATACACAGTTCCAATATTCAAGAAGATAAGGCTCCAAACTTTTGAGTTCCCACAAGCTTGATATTTCTCCATATGGCTCAATCATGTTAACTCATAACCTCAAAGCATATGAAACAAATCTCATATATATATATATATATATATATATTACTGAATAGAGATAAAACAAGTGTCATAACTCAAATAAAACATTAAAGTCAAGATACACATAAATAAGGTTAATAGCAAATCAAAAGAGCCAATAAATAAAGAAGTGACATCTATCTCAAACATGATGACTAGACATGTAAAGTTAATGAAAAATTACCATTTTGAAAACAAGTAAACCCACCAAAGATGACTAACACATTCAATTTAAAATGGGAGTTAAATCTAAATGTTATTATTTAGAATGATGACACACAAATCCATTTAAGACTCATATTTTAGGATATTATATGCAAAATCTACATGAAATAAAGTTATTTATCCATTAATTTCTTGATCAAACATTGAAAGTTTGATCCTTCAAGCATCTGAGAAGACCTATTTTTATCAAGTAATATTTCCAGAGTGAGTTAGTTGATTTACAAGAAGAATTATGTCATTCAAGTTGAAACAATGGCCTCTTCCTCAAAGCAAGGTCATCCTCAATCTCCTTCCACATATTCTTATGCTTCAAGTGAAGCATTTATATATATTATGTTCAAGAAGAGTACCCTAGACGTAAGATTCATTTAATACTCAGTGTTTTGGGATGAAGTCGAATATTTGATGCCATATTTGGTATAAGATTAAATCTCTCTAGATGAGAAGAAATATATAGATGATATATTTCCAATTAAAGCACATGACCTCCCACAAGAAATGGAAAAACTAGAGGTAATGCCTTTCATAGACATAATTAGAGGTTTATTTTTCAATGGAACATTTTTGGGGATTGTCTACACATCAAGGGGAAAAACATGGCTAGTTATATTTCTGGTAGGGCATTTGAGATGTATCTAAGGCTTCTGGTCCCTAATACTGCATAACCAAGTTTCAACTAATGTTTGGCTTGATCAAAATATTGTAAATGGAAAGTTGAAATAGTGGATGGTTCAAGGCCAGATGATGAACCCCAAGGGAGGGATTTAATCCAATTGTATTATTAATTTTAAACCAAGAATTAGAATATCAATGGTTCTCCTAAACTATGTGGTTTTGATAGTGTTGCATATGTATACGTTTAGTGGGTCCCATTTTTGGACATTCTTTTAACATCTAACAAAATAGTCACCCTAGGAGAGATCATAATAATCAAGTTGAAGACATAAATGTTTTATCATGATCAAAGGCTACTAATGATAATTTCCATATGATGTCCTATTTACTAGATGAAGTATTAGGTAATTTTTATAAGACCCATGGACAAATATGGAAACCATAAATGGAATACCTGGTGAAAGGATCAGAGAGGACCATTATTTTATGTTCATATACATATATAAAAATGAAATTGAAATAATATGTGACGAAATATATCCTCAAGTATTTTAATTAATTCATGGCACTCTAATGCCTAAGTTGTCTGATAACCTAAGAAGAATCCTTGAGAAAATGGGGGACTATGGTATTACCCCAATGTCACTATAAGTAGGATATAAGTCACACAAACATCTTCATTATTACTACCACACCATGCTTTGAATAAAATAGTAGAGAAATAAATAGTATTTCAAATTTATAACATTGATGATGAATGAGGATAGAAACACTTGGATTATTATTTTAAAACTATTTTAAGCATTGGGAAGCTATAATATGTGGTTAGGTCAAATTTCATCTAGGCTAGCAAGCCCAAGACTAACTACAACCTAAAGGTAGTACCATTCAAGGAATGAGAACACTAGAAGAAGATAAGGGGATAGATATAATACATTATAGAGAATAAAAGGTGAACATTTCATATGATCACCAAGAATATGAACATTATGCTATCTTTATAAATGCATCATATGACATAGATGTATGGACCAAGATGAATAAAAAACAAATATCCATGATTTGGGATCAGGCCCTTCAATATGATCCTAAAGTTATAAAATAAAAGACATAGAGGGCATGGAGCCATTAGTGGCCTATAATATAGTCACATGATACATAGGTGCATGGTCAACCCTTAACTCCTATAGTGGAACAAACAAACTTGAAGGAAGGAGAATCAAGAAATCAGAGGGAATCCAACTCTCAAATAAGGAGGGGAATTATAAAGGTCTCTTAGGTCCTTACCTTTTTTAGATACTACTTATACAATTATGGACACAACTATAAAAAAGGATAAGTGTACACCTCCTTCAGATGGATATAGGAAGAGCACTTATGTTATGACACCTCTATCACCGCTTACAATGGTTACCCAGGTAAGTCTCCCTAAGTTTCTACAACTTTTATTCTTATTTATTCTAACTACTCATAATTCTCCCAAGTCTCCTAGGGTAGGTGTTTATATTTTGGCCTTCAAGGCCAAGCATCAACCCCTATAATAAAAAACCATTTGGTGAAAACCCCTCCAAGATTGTACTTGGTGGTCTAGAGATTGTCATGGTCTTTTGAATGCCTCTTGAAATTTGTTTCATGAATGTGATATAACTTTATTAAGAGATCCTCATGTCATAGCATGTTTGAAGTCCTTAGATGATGTGACAAGTTTTCATGATGGTCCCTGAATGAGTGGAGGGGTGTTAAAGGTCTTTTAAAACCTATAGAGTGTTAATAACATTGTTTGACAAAGTTAAGGTTTCTTAGCTTAAGTTAAGGTAATTTTGGGAAATTAAGGTTTCTATTTATTATAGTGTTTGTGCCTATTTCAAAAATTTATTGATAAGGGACTTTTTTGTATCATGATATAGGTATGACCAATCCTCATTTGAGTCATGACCTAAATTCTAATGATGTATTCAAGGTCATTCTCCATTTTTTACTCATTTAAACCTATTTCAAGTCTTGATTCACCCCTCAAGTCATCAAATGGTCCTTAAAACTCTCATATAAGTCAAATTTTATTGTAATCCTTTAGAAAATAGAACATTATAATGTCACATTGTATTTTAATGAGTCTTAAAAGGGGTCTCATTGACATTATAATTTATAACAAGGTGTTTTCATGCTTAAAAGGATCCATTTTAGAGGTTAAACCCATATTTCATTCATCAAAAGGGCCCCACACATTGGAAATGTGACTTTCAACTTCCCCACCAATACTATCTAATTTCAATACATGTTTTACCTCTATTTTTCCTCCACCCCATCCTCCAATGGCATTTTAAGGTCTGAAACTTGAGAAAATGTAGGAAAGTTATAGGTTGTAGGTACTTTCAAATTTGTATGGATATGTATAGTACATCCATTATTAGAGGAAGTTAGAAATATGTAGATGGGACTTAGTTTAGACATCACATGGAATAATCCATGAGTTATCAAGATAAATAGGTAAAAAACTGGACCATTTCTTTCATCGAGCTCTTAGGTAGCTTAGGAGAGCTAGTCAAATTTGTGAATGGTATGGACATGAGAGAGAACATAAGGATACAAGAATTTGGTAAGAGGAAGGGGTATCATGACCTTTTAATTATTATAATTTTTCTATATATTCATTACCAATACTCTATGAACAATAATTAATAATTTAAGTAGTTAGAGTTGCCTTCATTTATGTAGGGGTTAAATTTGTAATGGTTTCAATGCAATTTTGGTTTTTTTGATGTATTTAGTGTTTTTATGTGTCTTACATGGGTGATAATAGTATATATACATCATTCCCCATTATTTTTTCACATATGTGATCCTTAGAGAATAGGAAAACCCTCATGATATCACATTTATAGGTTACATGGTAGTGTTTCTTCATGTTGTAGAGCCTTTAATGTATAGAAGGGAAGTGAGTGGTGGTTTTGAGTAAAAATAAGACTTTTATACCTCCCATACTCATTTGAGTAATCATGATCAAACAACTCCTTCAAGTCTTATTCCAATGTGACTATCATGTATGCAATGTGATCTCCTTTGTAAAATGAGATCGAGGTGGCTATATAGAGTCATTAGGTTATTTTAAATGTATATATGCAATTAAACTCTCAATAATACTATATACTATTACCCTCATACTCTTCACCACCCTTTCCCATAAAACCATTCTCATCTTTATCCCTATAAAGGTAGGCTCTCACAATCATAACAAGCCTATTTTTCAAAGTAAGCAAATTAAGGACTACTGGGATGGGGTCTTAAAGACATTAAGAGACCTCAGGGAGAGTCATAAGGACATATTGAGAAACATGGAATATGTAGTAAACAAGGTCCAATAATGACCAACCCTTCACCTTATCCATGAAGAGATAAACTCATTTAGGCACATATAGGCCTATCTGAGTAGATTAAGCAAGTAAGTTAACCATTATTGGAAGAAGAACACTAGGTGTGAGAAATATTGAGAGATAAAGGAGAATAATAAAAGCCATGAAAAATTATGGTGGATGATCAAACAAGATACCAAATACATCAACTCACCATGAAGAGATTTAACCAATGAAATGTAGACCTATAGGTCTATAGATCTATATGTCTTCATTCTCAAGTGTATGAGATGAGCTTATAGAAATAACGGCCAAAAGAGACATAGAGAAAATATTATAGGATTAGGTATGTATGAATTATCAAATATCACAACACTTAAGGTATTAAAGGGATGATCAAGAATAATGGTTAAGGTAGACCCTTAAAACCCTACACACATAATGAACCTAATACACACAGATCTATTCAGTCTATTTTGGATGATAAGAAGGTTCAAAAGGCCTAGGAAAAGGTTAAAGTGTTGTGTATCATGATTCAATACTCATGGATCATTATAATACCAAGTATGATCAAGGAGGATATAGGTATACCTACTTAGTTAAGATTTAGGACTCACACCTATAAGCAGTACTTGAGTAAGAGAGTGAAAGTGTGATATACCATGATAGAAGGTGAGGTGTAAATATGAAAGTATAGTGTCTTGATTTTTCCTACAAAATTTCACAATGTTTTCAATTTTAAAACTCTAGTCTTCTAGAGTACAATGGGTCTTGACAAACTATTAGGCCTAGTAGGCCTAAATAGATAATCATATTCATGTTTGTAAAGGTTGAGGACATTAACATGTTTGAAAGTGTTTGAGGGTTGGAAACATCTAAGGGGGAACTGAGGAAGATAAAAAAAGGGTTTAAAATATATTAATATCCTCAAATTGAGGTAGGAAGGTGTAGACATCCAAAATTGGCCACCAATGGCTTCATACCTGACTTTAGAATAATTATTACCAAACATTGAAAATCTAGCTTGAGAATTTTTGTAAGCCTCAAATTTGGCTTCTTGACCATGAAAATAAATTAATTTGGAATATAAATAAATTAAATCATGTAAATGAATACATTGTGTTAATTAAATACTTTAAAATGTACAAAAGTCTAGCAAAGATTAATTAAAAAGTAAATCCTACTTAAATCCTAATTAAAGTAATCCATGAGCAATAAATCAATTATTAAAAGGGAAAATTAAAATATCAATAAATATCCTTAAAAGAATTTTAAAAATCTAATAATTATATTTTGTGAGTTGTCCAAATTCAAAATATATCAAAATATCTATTCATGCTTATCATGATATTTTGGACACCTCTTAACCCTACTAGGGTTAACAAAACAAACCACATGATATTTTGGACACCTCTTAACCCTACTAGTGTTAACTAAGAAAATCAAGGATAAGATTTAACTCATTCCAAATCATTTCAAAGCCTATAAAATCAATCCCAGAGCTCTTCATTTTTTATGAGAGATTGGATAGAGTAAAGTTATTATAGACACCTAAATTTGGCCACGGATAACCTCCAACCAAGCTTTTCACCAATTTCTACTTAGAATACATAATTTGGCATAAAAACACTAAAATGCATTAAATGAATTGAAACTAACATATTCAAGTGATGATTTTGGCTAAAGTATCATTAAATGGGGCAATGTAATTTATGGGCCAGCTAACTTTGATCAGACCATTTCGAGTCAAAATGCCAATTTTGCACCTAGGTGCTCTAGATTGCTCCTTCCTATCAAATATCTTACACGAGACACATGCCTTTGTTATTTTTTTTTGGAAACATCCTAAATGGGAATATTTTTCCAACACATCTAACATTTAATTCCAATTCTAATCTAGTCAAAATTTGGACCAATAACAAGGATTCTAATGAATTTGAGTAATTTGTGCACAAAGTGCTTAATTATGCTTAAGAGCTAATTAAACCAAATTAGAGACTAATCAAGAATTAAATGGAAACTTGTTGAAAACTTTGTTTTAGAAATAAATATGGAATATATACATCATCATGTGACCTCATTTCTTGGGAAGACATCCCTAGGCATTTGTAGGCCATAAATGCCATAAATATCAAGATTTCTACTCTCCATGCCTCACCAATGCCTTCCATTATGCCCTCCATGCCTCTTAATTACCCCTTATTCTAATGTCATGATGATCCTATTTATTAATTTTAATTATAAAATTAGATTAATCCTTAGCCACACATCTCGATCTTGAAATAGATGGTTCAGGTTAATTATGATCATTCTCAAAAATCTATAAATAGAGAGGCCATGAACATCATTTCTAAGAGATTATTATGTAAATTTATAATGCAAAATTGATTAAAAAGCTTCATGTAACTAGTTTTATCATGCCAAATTGATTCCAAGACAAGCCAAGCCACAAGCCAAAGGTGCCAAGGAGAGATGGAGGTAGCCAAGCGTCCATTGCCAAGGACTTCATGAGCACATGCCGAACAAGCCACTACAAAAAGAATTTTGGAAGATCCAAGGAAGGTAAAAGAGGGTTCTTTAACATTTTAGTTGTGTGTATTATTCATATTTGTTAAATAATCTCTCCCTAGTGTCTAGTCATAGACATGTTATGCTATTTAGTGTGTTTCTTTCATTTTGTTTTCATTTTGAAACTAACACAATACTAACCATCTTCTCTTGAGTCAATTTCCTAGTTCACATAATGACATGCTCGGTGGGACCAGATATATCCCACACATGAATAATATCATTATGAAAGTTTAAAATCTTCATTTAGATCATTAAAACTCTTGAAATTTTATTTTCTAACTTTTTTTTGCTATTTTTCTTTGTTGTAGGTTTACACAACAACTGACGTCAGTTAGTAAAATTGTCATCAGTTGGATAGCCATCATCAGTCACTATTGGTATAGATAATGTCAATTAGATAATTATCATCAGTTAGTAAGTGTAACCATCATCAGTTATAGAACTGACATCGGTCACTATGTTTTTCTTAAAATACAAACTTGAGAGATTTTTTTTTGAAGTTCATTATTTCAAACCCAAAATAGCTTCAAGGTTAAAGGACATGATAACATTTTTATTGCAAGAACAAGCTTGAAATTTGCTAAAAACATGTTTAGATCACCTTTTTCATGCTCAAAAATTAATTAGGAACATTATTTTGGTGCTTAAAGTAACATTTAAGGTGCTTAAATAAGTGTTTTTAGCATTATTTTTCAAAGTTACAACTAAGACTAAGGGGTCAAATGAACACCACCTCATTTTTTGAAATTGGGCTTAAAAATGAATTCATCTTTCCAAGATTTTTTTATTCACTTAGTTTTTTACCTTATATTTTTTGTTTGGTAAAGAGAGGGATGTTGCATTTATACTCTTCCAATTTTCCCCTTTAGGGAACCCTTGGAATCAAAAGAACCATTCATATTGCAAAAATCCTAGTCCAAGTCTTAGAAATAATGTCATCTAAAGCACTCCCCAAAAACTCATCAATGTTTGGGTGACCTTGAAAATGACCCTAAAGTCTTTCTATTAGTCTTTTATTTCATGTAAACATGGCTTGGGAGGGGGACATCATTACCTCTCATGAGTTCTCTAGGGAAGCTTTGACCCATGGTTTCATCTACCAGTATTGACTTCACTTACTCCTTTAAAGTTGCACATAGGATGTATCTACATTTGGACATCGCACTACACTAAGTGAATAATAGGATGTAGTGTTTGTAAAAAGGACTAGACCTTTTTACAACTAGCCAATGCAACAATCACCTAATTTTTATGATTTTCTTTTGCATTGTTTATCATGAAAGTCATTATGCAACTGATTCCCCCAAAAACATTTGAAACTTGATAGTTTAGTCAACCCCACATTGCCATAACTATTGATAGGATTTGGACAAGTATACTTAGTATATTTTGGGAATTTTTGTTTGGTATGTCTTAAGACTAAAAATTGTTTGTTTATTCATAAGCCATGTTAAAACCAATTTGTCTATACATCACTCTTTTATTTAAAAAGGCATTATACTAGCCATTTTACACCACACTTGTGCCTTGAATTTTTTTTAACTTGTTTGTGTGTGCACCATTTGAGTTAAGGAGGGAACTGTTATGCTACCCAAATCATGTCAAAATATTTTGATCCTTTTGAGTCTTTGAAACATAACATAGACCACATCATTCGAGTATGCTTACACCATTAGGCTACTCAATTTGTTTCAAGACTTGTTTACCCTATTATCAAAAAACATTATTTCAAACCATGTCATGTATACCAATTAGACCTTTGTCTTGAGTTGTCATGTTGTCCAATCTTGTCTAGCTTGTTTAGTCAAATCCTAGTTTTCATCATTGAGTTTTCTATTAGCCTTGTCAAGTTTAGATTCAAACATTGATTGATTTATGTTTAGGCCTTATTTCATGGAGCTGATACATAGATCTTTCTCTTTTGGGTTGCATAACTTTTATTAATCGATTACCAAAATTTGAAAACTATGATGATTTTTTTGTTCAGTACCTATCCTCATCATTTTTATGCATTTATTTGGGAAAACATAACCTTTCTTCAAAAAACCTTTTTTCTTATGCCTTATGCCAATTTATCATGTTTATGTTTGATTCCATGTGTCGGGTCTATGTCAAAGTTATTTCAAAACTTGTTACATTAAATCAAATGAAATCACATCATACATTTGTTTTAAGTCTCACTTTTAACACTATTTGACCAAAAGTCCTAGCATATACTTGTTTGTTTGAGCCTAGATTTTGACTACACGTTTGGACAAAAGACCTAGTAACTCAACTTTTCCCTTTCCTAATTTAGACCTTATTTGGAACACTTTGACCTAGAGATTTGACATGCTAGTTTTTATTTAGATGATTAACCTTTTATGCATATGACATTTGACATTAGACATTTGATGTTAGGTTGTTTTATGCCAAGTCTTAGTACAAATCATTTTAGAGATACAAATCCACTTTTACACCACTTTAGAGATACAACTCGACCTTCTGACCAAGTTAGACCAAGCTTGAAACATTTTTCCATTGGACATAGTTTTTCAAAGTTTGTAGAACTCTAAGCCTTTTTCTTTTGGAGATTTCATCATTTACATGGATATGTCTTGCTACACTTATGGTGGAGTCATGTACAATCCAACTTATGATAGAATGGCCACACAAAATCCCACTAGGAGCCCCTATAAAGAAAGATTTTCAAAGGAGTTTTATTATTCTCCCTACAATACTCCATATGGGGAACATAGTCAAAATCCACAAAATCCAAATTGAAACCTTGATTGGCATGAATAATCTTGTGAGGAGGACTTTGAAGACCCAACTATAGATAATGCTATTTGGTATATGGATCCATACCCTCTTTGCAATAATTAGTACATAGAACATAATCAAGAACTAGCTTATGAGCCAACTCACGACTAGGATGATATGGTTTATGAGGAAGACTTGGATGCTTTGGATTATGAAATTAATCAAGCTAACCCACATCATACCATTTATATTCTAGTACCACAATGTCATACCATTCCTATACCAGGACCTCATCCTCTAAATTGTGTAAGCAATCAATCTCCATAATGCCCCTCCATCATTTCAGGACCTCATCCTTTAGCTTATGCAAGCAATCATGCTCCACACTTCCCTATCATTAAAATATTAAGACTTTATCCTTTAGCTCATGTTAGAAATCATGCTCCCCAATGCCCTACCATTATCCAACCTAAACCCATTCCTCATCCAAAACTAATCCCATCCAAACCTCAACCGATCCAATCCTTTGAAGACCAAGCTATATTCAAAACTGGTATTTTCCAACTCATTAGAAACCAAAGCCAAGACAACCAACTAGTCCAAGATGTTTTTGTTTAACCAACCATTTGTGATAAGTCAACCTATGATGAATCACCTATTGATCCTGTCCTAGTTATCAAAGAGTCTCAAACTAATGAAATAGTCTTTGTTGAGTTACTTTTTAATGATTATAACTGCCTTTGGGTAAATCATTACCTTGACCATGTGCATGTTTTTCAAGAGCCTCCTATTGATAATCTAGTCTCTGAAGAGTTATCTCTTGACCTTTTTCCCATCCTAGAGGAGTTCCACTCTAAAAAACTAGTTTTTATAGAGCCCATCATTCCATTACAAGTTATTACTTATCCAATACCAAGAATTTAACAAGACATCATTGATAATAGAGGCTCCATCAGATGAAGAATAAAAGTTAGATTTAGGTTATATTATTGAATTGATATCAGATTTAGTGTTAGAATCTAAATTCACATTAGTCTTAACATCATATTTAGAGTCCCTTGAGGTAGAATTAGATTTAGAAGAAGAATATTTATGTGGTTGTTACAACATTGGTTGCACATGCCTTGTAAAACAATTTGAATACATTTATGATCCTTCTATAGTTTTTGATGATGAGTACTTCATCTTCAACACAAGTTATCCTAGTATCCTTTACAAGTATTATGTAGCCTCTCTCCATTCCATTACCACTCCACGGGTCATTACCATCAACCCAAATAGCCATATCATTGACATTTCATCTCCCACAAGTGTTGATTAGGATCTATAGAATCACACTTTGTTAAATTGCATATATGGTGACATAACATTTAATGAAGAGCAAGGAGGTCAAGACCACATTCATATAGTAGAAGAATACTCTCCTAGTGAAACCTTTTCAGAGGCACTAGGATATAATCAAAGTTCTAACTCAACATCTTCTAGTGAAACTTTTTTAGAAGTGCTAGAAGACAATCAAATTCAAAATTCAATATTCCTTAGTAAAACCTTCTCAAAGAACTACGAGACAATAAAGACAATTTATTTGGTGAAAACCTCATCAAGGCACTGATAGCTAAGCACAAAAGTTCTTCACTACTAGATGGAGACAAAATCAAAGATCAAATCAAAATAACTTCCTATTTATAGTCTAATTAGATGGTAACTACTCTCAATATCAAACAACAAAAAAATATGATGGTCCTATCAAGAAAACAAGTCTTCAACCCCAACATAACTAGAATTATGTTGAATCCAACATCAACAAAATTATGTGTGATTGAGCATCTTGATCTTCATTTATTTCTCAACCATTACACATTTAATTATCATCTACCATTCCATTTCATAGTCAAACCTACCATCCATTATTTGTCCTTATTTACCATCCATGGTTGCACTCTCCTTTCTAGAGGCTACAAAGATACCTTGTCTTGATGTTTGAAGGAATCAAAATCAATGACCATTGAAGATGACAACAAAATTCTTAGAATATAAATCTGTAGGCTATTTTTTATATAATAGTTATTTAGATGAGGTGTGGGATAGAAATTAACATGATCAAGTATTTTATTTATATAATTTATTGATTAAGATGTGCATCTCCCCATCAGTAGGAATAACATAATCAAAAACCACACCCAAGCCAAAAACATATACCATACCATTTCACATTGCCATGCCATTGCCATTGTTACATATCCATTTTCCATTGTCAAATATCCCTATTATTCACCCTATCAATTGGGAGCAAACCCTCTTACCATTTTATCCATCCTATCATTCCATTATTATCTAGACCAAACCTTATTTCTGCTCATCCTACCCAATCCTATTTTGATCTTGGTTTATTTGGTTCTTTTTACATATTTTGTGAGAGGATTTCAATCAAATTTCAACAATAAATATGATTCATGTTTAAAATGATAGTCTATGAAATTAGTGTAATAGTAGAACTAGCCAGATATCTTTCATCCTATCAATTTTATTTATATGAGCCTAATTATAACCACCTATGGGCAAATTAGTCTCTCACCAATCTTACTACTAGTTATAACCACCTATGGGTAAATTAGTATCATTGACCTATGTTGTTGTATCCTAGTTATAATTACCTATGGGTAAAATAGGGGTAACACTTATTTACCATGCATTACCACATCACCTTGCCATTACTATTTTCATTTGACTAGCCATTTGTTGGTTTTGAGAACTTGGTAGGACCTATTTTGGTTTTTCCCTACATTTTATGTTAATGGAATTACTATGACTTGAGATCATTTTAGGACTATGTAGCTCATGCTCAATTCATGTTGAGGTCACCTTAGTCTCCCTTTCCATACGCTCTCACCAATTTTTGAGTAACCTAAGTCAAACACTCTTGCTATTTTTATGAGCAGGTACTTGTCATTTTATAATGAGTTAAGATACCTCAAATTCCAAAAACATTCAAATATTTCAAAAATACAAAAACATTTATCCTATTTATGCCTAGTTAGTTATCCTCAATCTAACTTATTGGGGAATGGTTATTATTAAGATGCTTTCGTTTGCTTTTATTTTTAGGCTTTATGTTTCTTTGTTTATTTAAAGTTCTTTGTTTATTTGTTTTTTGTTTGTTTGTTTGTTTACTTGCCTGCCTATTTGTTTACTTTTAGCACTATTTCCTCGACTCAGTCTATATGCATTCATTGGGTGATTCCTTGAGCACATTATTCTTGATTCCATCCATATTTATACATTAACATTATCATTGTGGTTTTTATCATTGGTGCATTGTTTTCAAGTGTTTATTGGATTAGGATTCAATCTTTACACATATTTCAACCAAGTCTTCATGGTGTTCTATCATGATGCCTACCATCACATGCTACAACAAAAATTAGATTCAAAAAGGTCTAAAATCAATGGAACCATCGAAGTTTCTCCTTGGCCCCTTGGAAAATCCTCCCATCCCACCCTTGATCAAATCATCCCATTGACCATTCTAGTTATATCATTAGTAATAAGGATAAGTATTTCCTCATTGGAAGGTACAATTGAATCATTTCTAATGATCAATCTTATTCCTCTATCCATCTATTTCATCACTTTACATCCACTCATTTTTAATCTTTATTCCAATTTATATCCTTGAGTTATGCTTGCTAATCATCCCTCACTAGGTCATAATCATCTTTAGCCAATGTAAGTCCTCTCAATGATTATAAATGCCTATAGGTAAATCATTATTTTGAATTTTATTCCTAATTATAACTACCTTTAGGAAAATTAGTAATTTTTTTAAATCAATACATGCGAACATTTTCTCATTTGAATTAATCTCAACCACAGGTTAATTCCACCTTTCTTCTTTTTTCTTTTCAAGGGACCATCCATCAACAAATGTAATGGCAACTCCCTCGAGGGGGCATCATCATAGGCTTCCCAAACACCATTTGGAGCTTTCTTATTTATTCATCATCTTCTTTTTTACATACAAGCCATCTCACATTATTTGAGAAGATATTTCTTTGCCTATGGTTTACAATATCTTCCCAAATAGGGGCAAACTATAGACACCTAAATCTAGCCACCAATAATCTCCAACTAGGCTTTTGAATTTCCACTTAAAATACATAATTTGGCCCTAAAACACTAAAAAACATTAAATGAGTTGAATTTTACATATTCAAGTATCAATTTTGGCTAAAGTATCATTAAATGGGGTAATGTAATTTATGGGCCAACTAACTTTGATAAAATCATTTCGAGTCAAAATGCTAATTTTGCACCTGGGTGTTCTAGATTGCTCTTTCATATCAAATCTCTTATGAGACATGTGACTTTGTTATTTTTTATTGGTAACATCCTAAATGGGAATACAGTTCTAATGCATCTAACATTAACTTTCAATTCTAATCCAGTTGAATTTTAGACCAATAACAAGGCATTATGATCAATTTGAGTAATTTATGCACAAAGTGCTTAATCATGCTTAAGAGATAATTAAACCAAATTAAATCCTAGTCAAGAATTCCATTGAAACTTGTTGATTTTTTTTTGAAATAAATATGGAATATATACATCATTAGGTGACATAATTTCTTAGGAAGACATCCCTAGGCCATAAATGCCAGAAATATCAAGATTCATGCCCTCCATGTCTCATCAATGCCTTCCATGATACCCTCCATGCCTCTTAATTACCCCTTATTACAATGTCATGATGATCCTATTTATAAATTTTATTTTTAAAATTGGATTAATCCTTAGCCACACATCTTAATCTTGAGATGGATAGTTCACATTGATTCTGATCATTCTCAAAAATCTATAAATAGAGAAGCCATGAACATCATTTCTAAGAGATGATTATGCAAAGCTATAATGCATAATTTATTACAATGATTCATGTAACTAGTGTTATTATGATAAATTGATTCCAAGCCAAGTGAAGCCATAAGCCAAAGGTGACAAGGAGAGATGGAGGTAGCCAAGCTTCCATTTCCAAGTACTTCATGAGCATAAGCCATGCAAGCCACTACAACAAGAACTTTGGAGCATCCAAGGAAGGTTAAAGAGGGTTTATTATACATTTTAGTTGTGTGTTTTATTCATGTTTGTTAACTAAGCTCTCCTTAGTGTCTAGGCCTAGAGATGTTATTCTAGTTAATGTGTTTCTTTCATTGTGTTTTCATTTTGAAACTAACACGATACTAACCATCCTTTCTTTAGTCAAATTCCTAGTTCATAGTTATTATGTAGGAATTTGACTATAAATGCAAAAAAAGTGTTATAATGTCAAAATCAAGCCACACCATCAAGCTAACCATGGTGCCAAGAGAAGATTGAGATAGCCAAGCCCCATTGATGAATATCTTTTGAGCATAATCTGAGCAAGCCAACAAAGAGATCTCTTGGAACAATTAAGGAAAGTAAGAAAGTTGTCATTTCTTTGCATTTTAGTTGTGTTTTCAATTGTTTTATTCACTAATCTCATCCCATGATCTAGGACTAGAGAAATTATCTTGCTAGTGTTTTGATTTCATTATTTTTAGAACTAACACTATATTAACCTCCTCTCTTGAGTCAATTTTATTGATCACAAATGGCACACCCGATGGGACTTAAACCCTACAAAGTTTCTCTTAATACCTTATAGATCATTTCAATAACATTTTTCATGTTAAAATTTTATCTTGTTGACTAAGGAAGGTGAAAAAATAGTCAAAATTCAATTCATGGATTTATGTGTGAAAACCAACGGCATGAGATAGTAAGCTAATAGGCCATCTTACAAAGCTTCATCTAGGATCATACAGAATTCATTTTTGATTATTTTTTTAAAACCACATAATTTCTTCTAAATTTTTAGAATATGCTATTAGTTTACCTTAAATTTTTATAATTTTTTCACAAAATCTTGAAATAGGATTTTAAATCTTTCTAAAGTTTATAATCATTGTTTCTTGGTTTCATTGAACTATATTTTCTTTATCTAATCATCCTATGGAAGGTTTTGCTGAGTTTTGGTGTTAACATTGAGATAAATAATGTTTTTTCATTATTTTTATTGTGCCTTTGGGTTCAAATAAAACTGATCTCAGTCCTTATCAAATAGTATCATTTATTTTCAAAAACTTGATCTGCTCACAACCAAAAGTTCTTCAAAGCAGGGGGTTATTATCTAACAATTACAAGTTGAAGAATTGATTTAAAGGAAAATTGCATGTTTTAAACTAAATCAAATTTTGGTTCTAAAAATAATTAGTCAAGCCTTGTACATTTTAATTTGGGTCCTAAAATGAACATGTTAGCTTGTACAAATTTGAATATTGGTGTTTAAAATTAATCTAGGATTGGTTAAGGGCCTAGTAACAAACCATGCCACATTTAAATTGGTGTTTAAAATCAATCCTCACTCAAATTATTTGTAAATTATTTTTTGTGTGTTTGTTTTGTAAAAATGATAGCATGTGTATATTCTCCCCCTATCCCCTATAGAGAATTCACAGGATCAAAATCACCTTTCCATTGTATTTTAGTGCCTAGTCTAAGGAATAGAAAGAAAGTTGCCTAGGCTCTCCCCAAAAATTGCATAGTATTGGGTGATATAAAATTAACCCTAAATTATTTCTACTTGTCTTTTATTTTCATGTATTTTGGCTTATGAAGGGGATGCCATTACCTCTCATAAGTTCTTTATGGAAACATTGAACTGGGGCTTTATCTCCTAGTAGTGTTTCAACTCCTCTCCAAAGAGGAGTATACAAATTGAGATCACCCTACTAGGATAATGGTTTGAGTGGTTAAACCATCTCTATTAGTGGAAGGTTAAACTTAGGACATATGATCAATCTGGACATTACACTACCTAAGCAAGTGACAGATGTAGAGGTTGTGAGAAGGATAAGAATTTTTCACAACAAACCAATTGACATAGTCTTAATTGATTTTTTACTTATCTTATGTGCATATGTGAAAGTGTGTACACATGGGATCAATCTAGATCATTGAAAACTTGTAGATTTTAGTCAACCCAACTTTGCCACACCTTGATAAGATTTAGGATGATATACTTAGTTGTATTTTTGTCATTTATTATTTTTTGTTTTAGTGAGTTAGAATTAAAACTTGTTATTTAAACTATGTCATGAATTATCCTTGTGTCCAATATCACTCTATTATTTGAAGAGGTGTTATGTCATCCATTTGACACCTTAATTTAATATAGCAAACTTTTGTGTTAAAACATTGAGTGTGGTACTTGATTGAGATGGTTAACATTATGTTGTCCAAATCATTTCAAGTCTTGTATCTTAGAAGTATTTAAAACATAAACATTGTCACATATATTGAAAGTGTTAATGCCATTACACTACCCAAATCATTTCAAAAGACTTATCTTGTCTTGTGTCTCAATTATCATTATTTGAAAACCAATCATTTGAGTCTTGTTATATCTTTGTTTAACATAGTCATGATGTTCAAATTTGTCTATCTTGTTTGGTCAACTATAGCCCAAGTTTTTGACATTTTAGGTTTTAATTAACTTTTACAATTTATAATCCAAATATTGATTGATTTTTATTTAGGCCTCGACACATAGGGGCTGATACATAAATATTTATATTTTGGGTTACGTAACTTAGGTTAATTGATTACCCAAATTTGAAAACTATTGTTTGTTTATTCATAGAGCCTATCCTCATCATTATTTGTGTTTATTTGAGAAAACACAACCTTTATCTAGGTGATTTTTTCCTTGTGCCTTATACCAACTGATCATGTTTATGTTTGATTTTGTTTGTTAGGTTTATGTCAAAATGTTTCAAGTTTGTTATATTAAAATCTCATCATTTTTGTTTAAAGACTAGATTTTGACACCACCTTTGGCCAAAATTGCTAACACAACCTATTTAAGCCTAGATTTTGACTTTATATTTAGTTAAAAGACCTAGAAACATTTCCCTTTCCTAGTTTAGACTTTCTTGGAACACTTTAGACAAAAAGTTTGATATGCCAATTTTTATTTAGATACTTGAAATATTATGTGTATGAAATTTGATGTTAAAATATTTTATGCCAATTTTTATCAAATACCATTTTGGAGATATAAATCCATTTTTATACCATTGTTTGGAGATAAAGCCCCACCCCTTTTTGACCATGTTAGACCAAGTTTGAACCTTTTGTCCTTTGGACATGTTTTTCAGATTTTTTAGAACTATGGAACCTCTTTATTTTGAAGCTTTCCTCATTGATGCAAATATGTCTAACTAGAGTTATGTTGGAGTCATGTACAATCCAAGTTATGATAAAATAGCTACACAATTGACTATAATAATGACCTACTTGAGGAATAAACTCAAACACCTGCTTATGATCCTAATCAAGTTACCAACTAGGATGATATGGTTTTTGAGGACTTAGATGCTTTGGCTTATGTGAGAAATCAAGATTTATGATTCCCTAACATTTCCATTCTAGGACCTCATCCTTTAGCTTGTGTGATATGGGCAATGATTTAGGTGACAATTCGGGTGACAGTGCCACCCTAATTGATGACAGAACTTTTGGGAGCCATAACTTTTGCACCATAGCTCCAATTGACTCACCGTTTGAACCATTGGAAACATAAGAATGAGGATAACATCATGAGATGGCATAGAGATATAATTGATGAAGTTTTACCCCTAAAAATCCAATGGAACTGCCCTAAATTTCAATTTTAGTAGTGTAGTCTAAAAATAGTAAGTTTCTAAAAATAGTAATTCCTCAATTTCTGTATTGTTTTAAATCTTGGAAGTCAAACCAATTAATATCCCTTGATATTGGTGACATTTCACATCCTCCCCATGCTTTCAAAATGTATATAAATGACTAGGTAACCTAAAATGTGAAGATAGACATCTCTTCCTAGAGATAAGTAGATATTTGTATTGCGATCTTGAGTAATACTACATCTCTTCTCAAAGAATTCATTGTTACTATGTTATTTATATGCTATTGAAATATTTATCAACTAGAACTTCTAAGTTTTAGATCAGTGGTATCAGAGTGGTTTGTCTTGAGAGTGTATGATCTCGAGGATGAGGTCAGGCTATAAGAAGCTTGGGTGGGAAACAATAAAGCTTCCAAATTTTCCACCTATTCACTCCAAATGACTTCAAATGGTGAATGAAACTAAGACATCCAATCCTTTCAAGTAAATGGTGAATGAAGCCCTCTAATGGTAATAAGTGTAGATGCTGTAACAATTTTCCCAAATTCTTCAAACACTTTCGATGGGAAATCCAGGCTCTGTGGCTATACTTCTTGGCTCCTCATCTAGGGAGCATCCTTTCAGTGCCCCAACACCTTTCAACATTCAGTTAAATTTTTATATTCCTACATTTGAAGGCAAAATCAATGATGATGTAGTAGAAAATTGGTTGGATCAACTGTCTTCCTACTTCTTTGTAACTAAGTTCACCTATGGAGAAAAGATTACTTTTGCTCTTTTAAAATCATCATTTCCCATGAAAAATTGGTGGGAAGTGTACAAAAAGAGGTTCAGTATAGATGAAATTGGCCTTGAGGTGGAACCTGCATGGGATGATTTTGTGGAAGTGGTGAAAGAAGAATACTATCCCATTAGAGCATATGATGATATATACATACAGTGGCAAAAACTTTGCTAAGGTAAGGACAAATCTATTCAAGATTACACAGACACTTTTCATTCTTTCTCTACAAGATTGGGCATTCAAGAAAGTGAGAAACATAAGAATCTAAAATATCGTGGTGGACTAAAATGGTACATATGGGGGGAAATGGAACTCTTCAATTTGGAAACCCTCAGTGAGGCATACAAATTTGCAGTGAAGATTAAACAGAAGCATGGTAGAAAGAATATGAAGAGTCAACCCTCAAAATGGAAAAGTGACAAGGAAGGTCAAACATGAGGCCAAAATTGGAAGCAAAAGGAGTTTAAGATAAGAAATCCCAGAAGGGGAAGGCTGTAAAATGGTGTGATTACCACAAAACTAGAACTGACTCCAAAGAAGAATGTCAAGCCATCAAGTCACTGCTTTCTGAGTCACAATACTTGACATCTACTACTCTACCTCATACACAACCCACAGTCAAAGAGGATGAAGAAGAAATTATAGATGATGAGCCTGACACCATTGTCACTTCATCACAAACCTATGAAGAAAGACTAGATGACAAGGAAAGATTGTTTCACTCTAAATTATGGGTAAAAGGTAAGCTTCTACATTTCATTCTTGATAGTGGGAGTCAAAAGAATTTAATCTCTGCTAAAGTTGTGAAAAGTCTAAATCTATCCATGAAGCCTCATCTAAAGCCCTACTGTATTGGATGGTTGAGCCTAGGGAGAAATGTTTGTGTCACCCATTAGTGTCTTCTTTCATATGTTATAAAACCATTCTAAGATGAAGTCTTGTGTGATGTGGTCAATCTAGATGTTTGTGATGTGCTCCTTGGTCAACCATTCATGTATGAGTGACATGGCATATATGAATCATGAACCTAAAGGATCACCCTCACTCTTGGAACATGGCACTATAGGGTACCAGAGGTACCACCTCCCACATCTATCTCCCTGATTAGTGCTAAGTAATGCAAGAGATTGGTGGAGAAGACAAAGCAATTTGTTCTCATGGTGGTCAAACCATAAAAATCCAATAAGGTCGATGTTGTCGTCTTGACTACACAATCAACACAACAACAAAAGCAAATAGGATGAATCATAAGAGAATATGATGACTTATTCAAGTCACCCACAGGAGTTTCACTACATTGCTAGGTAAAACATTCTATCGATTTAATCCCAGGATCACCTTTGCCTAACAGTCCTGTGTATCATAGATATGTTTTGGAGAATGATGAGATAAAAAGATAGATTCAAGAACTGATCTAAAAAGGTCACATTAGGCCAAGCTCTTCACCTTATGGTATCCCAATTGTCTTGGCACTAAAGAAAGATGGAACATGGAGGCTTTGCATTGACTACTGAGCCTTGAATAAAATCTCTGTGAAGAATCGCTACCCTCTCCCCAAGATTGATGACCTATTGGACCAGCACCATGGTGAAAATTTCTTCACCAAAATTGATATCAAATCTAGTTATCACCAAATTCCCATTGATCCCACTAATGTTTGGAAGACTGCATTCAAATCTAAGGAGGGGCTCTTTAAATGGTTGGTTATGCCTTTTGGCTTAACTAACACACTTGAAACCTTCATGAGGATGATGGATGACATCCTAAGACCCTTCACCAACTCATTCATGGTTGTCTACTTAGATGACATACTCATCTATAGTAGAACATGGGAAGAGCATTTGCAACATGTTCGTAAGGTGCTTCAAACTCTTCGAGAGCACAAGTTTTATGCAAATCTTGACAAATGCAAATTTGGGATGATAATAATTTAGTACCTTAGGTACATTGTGAATGAGCAAGGGGTCCATGTTGATCTAGAAAATATTTGGGTTATTTGAGAATGGCCCACACCAAGGACCCTCACAGAGCTTTGCAACTTTTTGGGTCTTGCAAATTTCTACCACAGGTTTGTTCTTGGATTTTCACATGTTGCTTGGTCACTAACCCAAGTGACTAAAGGAGGAGCTAAAGTTGCATTTTAGTGGGGTTAAATACAATAAATGGCATTTGAGAATTTAAGGAATAGACTCTACTTATCCCTTGTTCTTGCCTTGCCAGATTTGCATCAACCTTTTGAGTTGATGATAGATGCATCTGATTATGCCATGGGATTTTTCATCATGCAACATGGCCATCCTATTGCATATCATAGTGAAAATTTCACTGATACAGTCAGGAAATATCCAACATATGATAAGGAGCTCTATGCCATTATGTAAGCCTACAAATAATGGAAACACTACATCTTGGGGAAAGAGACGGTCATCCACATTGACCATAGACCATTGGAATTCATCTAGATGCAAAGCAAACTACGAAATGAGAGGCACCAAAAGTGGGCCACATATCTTCAAAAATTCCACCTGATAATCAAACACAAAAGGGGGAGCTCAAATACATCTATAGATTCTCTAAGCTACCCACCAATTACTGTACTCACAATCATTCTTGACCTGTGCAGACATGAGACTGCCACTTGGGGTGCTTTATATGAAGCAGATCCTACCTTTGTTAATACATATCAAGCACTTCAAAAAGGTAAACATGTTTTTGATTTATATTTTCAAGATAATGTCCTTTATCATGTGGGGCACATCTTTATTCTAGTTATAGAGCAATAAAAGATGATACAGGAAGCACACTTCAGTAGGATAGCTGGACACTTTGGTATCGAAAAGATATTGGCAATTCTTCAAAAACACTTTTACTAGCCCCATATGCGAAAGGTGTGGAAAGATATATCAAATATTTCACCCCATGTGTGATAGCCAAGCCAACAAATAAGAAGCAAGGATTGTACACTCCATTGCCAGAACCAACCAGGCCTTGGGTATTCATCTCAATGGATTTTCTCTCAGGTTTGCCCACTTCAACACATGGTAAGGACTGTATTTTGTGGTAGTTGATCATTTTTTAAAAATGGCTATCATGATTGTTTGTAAGAAAATATATCTACCAAGGAAACTACTCAACTATATTTTAGTCATGTATGGCTCCATTTTTGTCTCCCTAAGTCCATTGTCTCAGATTGAGATAGTAGGTTCTTGAGCATCTTTTGGTCCACTCTATGGAAGATGATGGATACTAAGCTGATGAAGTTCATAGCCTTCCATCCATAGACTGATGGTTAGACAGAGGTGGTAAACCACTTGATTGTTCACATGATTTGGATGTATCACTTCAAACATCCATGCACATGGGATGAGGGACTTCTTTTCATACAACATGGATACAATCGGGCATTGCACAGCTCGACCAAGCACAGTCCATTCCAAGTATGTTTCAGGTTTCAACCCATGGCACCAATTGATATAGCTGTTCCATTTTACACCATGGAATACATACCTTATGAAAGATCTGAGGTAACAAAAGTAACAAATTTTATTGAACAAATGCAACACATCTAACAACAAGTTCATGACATCCTATAGAAGATGAATAAGAATTATAAGCAAGGCCATGACAAACATAGGATTGCACACCATTTTTCTATGGGTGACAAGGTTTGGTTGTGGCTTTAAAAGGAATGACTTGCAGGCCCACACAGAAAAAATTAGCCTTTGTGATATGGTCCCTACACCATCACTAGAAGAGTTGGAGAAAATGCTTTTGAGTTGAACCTACCAACCTACATTAGTCTACATCCAATATTCAATGTGGAGCTCCTCAAACCATATCACCCACCTCTATTAGACACTTTAATTGTAGTAGAACAACTAGACATTGATGAGAATGATCCATAGATTTTTTCTCTAGTGGAAGAGGATTAGATTGTGGATACCTGGATGAAGACAATAAGAGGATGCTCTATTATGCTTTATCAAGTTGTCAAAAGGGGCCAACTTAGCCACCAAGATGAGTGGCTCACAGAGAATCAAATTAAGAAACAACTACCACACCTAATGGGGAACATTTATGCAATGGGTACCATTGATTTTTAAGAAGGGAGGAATGATTTGGGCAATGATTTAGGTGATAATTTGGGTGACAATTCCACCCCAATTGATGACAAAACTTTCAGGAGCCATAACTTTTGCACCATAGCTCCAATTGAGTCACCGTTTGAACTAGTGGAAAGCTAAGATTGAGGAGAACATCATGAGATGGTATAGAGATTTTATTAATTAATTTTGACCCCTAAAACCCAATGTAAGTCCCCCAAATTTCAATTTTAGTAGTGCAGTCTAAAAATAATAAGTTTCTAAAAATAGTAATTCCTCAATTTTTGTATTATTTTAAATCTTAGAAGTCAAACCACTTAATCTCCCTCAAGATTTTTGACCTTCCACATCCTCCCCATGCTTTAAAAATATGTATAAATGAAGAGGTAACCTGAAATGTGAGGACAGACATCTCTTCCCAGAGATAAGTAGATATTTGTATTGTGATCTTGAGTAATACTACATCTCTTCTTAGAGAATTCATTATTACTGTGCTATTTCTATGCTATTGAAATATCTATCAACTAAAAATTTTGAGTTTTGGATCATTGTGTGGTCAATCAAGATCCACAACATCACACCATTTCTATATTAGGACCTTATCCTTTGACTTGTGTAAGTAATCAGGCTCCAAAATACCCTAGACATATCATTATAGGACTTTATCCTTTAGCTTATTCAAGAAACCATGCTCTACAATGACCTATCCATACCATTCAAGGAATCCATACTTTAGCTCATACAAACAATAATGATCCACACTACCCTATCATTATCCAATCATTGTTCATCCTTCATCTATTACCAACTATTCCCCACTTTAGAAAATCCCAAAAAATCCAATAAAAATCCCAACCAATATAATAAAAACCCCAACCAATCTAATTAAAATCTCAATCAATCCAATCACAACCCTAATCAATCCAATCATAACCTTAACCAATCCAATCAAATCCCCAACTAAGCTAATTAGTATCCCAATTGAACCAATCAAGCCCTCAACCAAGATAATCATTTGAGGATCAATTTGTATTAAAAAATAGTATTCTACAATTTATTATAGATAAAAGCCAAAAAAACCAACTAATCAAATATGTTTTATTGAACCAACCATTTGTGATAAGACAACTTGTGATAAATCGCATTTAAATCCTATACCTATTGTCAAAGAATCTCACTTTGATGAGCTAGTCTTTGCTGAGTCACTTCTTAAGTATTATAGCTACCTTTAGACAAATCATTACCTTATCCATCAACCTATTTTTCAAGAGCCTCCCCTTGACAAGATAGTCTTTAAGGAGTTATCTCTTGACCTTTTTCCCATCATTAATAAATCTCACTTTGACAAACCAGTTTCTACATAGTATTTCTTAGCAAAGCCTATTCCCAAATAACCCATTATCCATCATAGGGAATTACTTTTTGAAAACCAAACATTCAATAAAACATTACTATATAAACATCCACATTAGATGAATAATCATAATTACAATTAGGTTCTATTTTTGAACTAACATCATATTTAGCATCAGAATCAAAATACACATCAGTCTTAATATTGGATTTAGATTAAATTGAGCCAAAATAAAATTTAGAATCAAAATATGTTCATGGAAGTTAAAATATTGGTTATGCATGCCTTGAAAATTAATTTGAATACATTTATGATCCTTCCATGGTTTTTGAGGATGAGTAATTCAAATTTGACATATATTCTCTTAGTATCTTTTATGAGATTTGTGTAGGCTCTCCCCATTACATTACCCTTTCACATGTCATTACCACCAACCAACCTAACCATGTTATCGACATTCCATCTCCTACATGTGTCAATTGGGACCAATAAAATCACACCTTATTTAACTACATCCATGGTGACATAACAGTTAAAGAATAGAAAAGAATCCAAGACCACATTCATGGAGAAGAACACTCTCCTAGTGAAACCTTTTTAGAGGCACTAGGTGACCATCAAAGTTTCAAATCAACATCTTCTAGTGAAACATTTTTAGAACCACTAGAAAATAATCAAAGTCAATAGACAACATTCCTTAGTAAAATCTTATCAGAGTTATTGTTGGATAATTAAGACAAATTCATTGGTAGGAACCTCTTTAAGGTGCGAATAGATGAGCACAAAAATTCTTCACTACTTGATGAAGACAAAATCAAAGATCAAATTAAAATAGCTTCCAATCTATAGCCTAATCAAATGGTATCTATTCTTAGATCGAAATATTAATAAAATATGGTGGTCTTATTGAGAGAACATTTAAAAGTCTTCAATACTAACACATCCCATGTTATGTCAAATCCAAAATAATCAACATTGTTTGTGCCTAAAAACTTTAATATTCATTTATTTCCCAACCATTATACATTCCATTATCAACCACCATTCCATTTCCCAATCAAAGCTATAATCTAACACTTTACCATCCTTGGCCACACTTTCTTTTATAAAGGATACAAATATACATTATCTCAACATTTTAAGGAATCAAAATCAATGACCAATGAAGATTACAACATCATTTACATCCAAATCTATAGCCTATTCTTGATAGAGTAGTTATTCAGATGAGATGTGGGCTAGTAATTAACATGATTCACTATTCTAGTTATATCATTTTTTGATTAAGACATACATATCCACATAACAAGAACAATAGAATCAAAAACCATACCTAGGCCAAACACATCCAAAACCAACAACCATCATTATCCAAAAACATGTACTATGTCATTTTTATTTACCATTCCTTTTCCCCTTATCGCATACCTTACCATTTAACCTATCATTCTACCAGCCTATAACTTTTAATTATACCATCCTATTCTATCAATATAACATGTTTTGATCACATCTTGTCTGAGCCCATTTGACCTTGGTTCATCCATTGGTTTCATATTTTAAGCATGAAGAATCAAATCAGTTTCAACAGTTGTTTCAAGAATTCTAAATAGAGGTAATATTTTGGATCTGTATGATAGAAGTTTGGTAGTTGCATCTTTCATTTTTTTCCCCTCTTATCATGTTTATTTATGTGAGTTTGATTATATCTACTTATAGAGGAAAATTAGTGTTCACTGATCTTGATACTAATTATAATTGCCTGTGGGAAAATTAGTATCATTGATCTAATCAATTGTATCCTACTTATAACCACCTATGGGAAAACTAGGGGCAACATTTGTTTATTGTGCGTTAACATACCAACTAGACATTCGTATGCCATACTATGCCAATATACCAATTATGTCTATTTTATTTGAATTGGTTGCTACACTAGATAGATTCTTCCATTGAATGGTGGAACAATTATGACTCAAGGCCATTTTGGGACTATGTGGGTCATGCTCAATTCATGTTGAGGTCAAATTAGTCCCCTTTCCATTACACTCTCACCATTTTATGAGCATTTATTCAAGTTTTCCATGTTCTCACCATTTTACAATCTTGGACCATATATTATATTGTGATCTTCAATTAGGTTGATGTTGACCATTTTTAACTCCAAGCCAAAATGGGTTGACCCCCTATATTCATAATATTGTCTAGGGTTTTTTTTAATGTCATAGGGTATGTTGTAGTTCATTTGATGTCAATTCATATGCCATTCTAGATTTTGGTCATAGTCTATCTTAGTCCTTGTGTCATTTGGTGTCTTAGGGGTCATTTTAGAGTCATATATGCAAGTGGCAAGTTTTCATGGTGTCCAAATAGTCAATATCATGGAAAGAGTTTGCATAGTCCTTGAGAAGTTTATTTGAGTTTTCAAAGATCATGCAGTAGCTCAAGCACAAACCTAAGTGAATCAAGACATCACTAGGATGTCATCCAAAAATGAATAGACCAGTTCACTTATGCATTTGATAAGTTCACTCAAGAAGCCTTGAAATCCAAAAGGTTGTAGTGATATGGTTTTATTCATTGTAGGAACATGCTCTTCAAATTTCAATTCCATGGAAGCTTCTTAACTAGAGTTATGAGCATTCAAAGTTGGACCTAAAGCATAAGATGTTCATACTAACATCGAGTTTGAGATATATAAATTATCCATTTAGGTCTAAATTATTAGTGATATTCACATGGACATCATGCAAAATCACAAATGTCATCTCAATTTAACACTTTGTAAACACACTTAAAAATATCCTAGAACTAGTGGATCAAGTGGGTGCAATCCTTTTAGTATCAAGAAAATCTTTTGCAAATTTGGTGCCTTCATGACCTTGTCATTTCCAGATCCAAGATTTTAAAGTTGGTCAAATAATGGGATATGTTTGCATAAATGTTAACTTTAAGTTATGGAAAAAAATTGTTATGGTCTTGAATTTGACATTCATGTAGATGTCAAATGATGGTTACATAGATGTCAAATGATGGTCATGTGGATTTAAATTTAAACCATGTTAAATATCCATTTGTTTTCAAATGTAAGAAGATCTAATGATTGGCATTCATTTGTATCAAGGAAGATCAAAAGTAAGAGATAAGTCAAAAGGTCAAGGAACTTAAGAGGCTACCACATGGCATAAACACGTAAAGTAGTAGACTAATAATAAGATCCTAAGATCAATACACGATTAATAAGTGGCACAAACACATTCAAACTGATAGAAGATTGATGGAGCATGTTTAATCATGCAATCAAAATCAACCAAGTGAGAATGGTTAAAAAGTTAAGATATGATAGGGGGATATATGAATCCAGTGGGAATAAATATATATAAGATCATTTTGATTGGTTTGAGTTAGTATTTGACAGACAAATTAAAACTAAAGGAGTAGTTTTTGACCAAGGAAAATAAGGTCTTGTAGGGGTCATCCTATCACCACTGGAGCTTAGTTGAAGTCTATTAAAGGGACACATTAATGTAGTTAGGTTAAAGGACATAAAAAGACCATTAAAACTTAATATGGACCTCTAGCTTGAGGGTTTGTGTCATGTAGGGTTCATTATATGACCATGTTTTCCATTTTTAAAAGAAAGATCTGTGCATATGGTGAACTCTCAGTTCTTAAAAAGATAGAATGGGTCTATTTTATACCTAATATAATCAAGAAAGGGGGCTATATAGTTTATAAGTCTGAATTGACATAATGACTATAAGAAAACCAATAGTTTGAGATTGGTTTTCCATCTATAGTGGACCTATAAACATGAGGATTATTTTGAGCATGATCTAGTTTAAACAAGAGCTAGAATTTCAAAGGATACTATAGAGGCATACACATAAACCCCAACGGTTTCATCTCCAAGACCAACTGCATGAAAATGGGCCTTCTTTCCATTTTTGCACACCACAATGAACCAATGAAGAGAAGCTATCACCAAGACAATGTCCTAATAGATTGATCTGATGGTTATAACTACATTGATGTCAAGACCCATCTTGAAATAAATTGATCCTATCATTGTAACCATCAAGGAGCACTAATGAGGGATTAATGTAACTATGTAGCCACTTAAAGTAACCTATATCAATCGAGAATGTTGAATGAGCATAAATATATAGGTAATTGTAACTATGGTTCAAATGGAGTTGAGCTCATTAATTCCTCTTTTAGTGTCAAAATATCTCTCTTGTGGCCATTTTATTTTATAAATATAGTCTTTGAGCTATTGTTAACTATCCCTCAGGCTGATATGACTAGACTCTACCATAAATTATATTATGTACCTCTTGGAGTAATGAATATAGCATTTTTATAGTTGTTTACTAATCTTTGCTTAGTTTTTTTATTTGTTTGATATGCAAAAGTGATTTTCATCTTCCCTTTGTAGGTCCAAGTTAAACCTAAGTGCTAATAAACTTTTTTTGTAGGTTATCTAGTGTGTCTTAAGGTTAATGTCTTAGGTATAGAGTGGATAATTGACTGTAAGTGATTCCAATCAAGCCTTTCCATCATTTACCTCCATCATAAGTCCATAATCTTGACCTCTAAGTGAAGCATTATTTCTTAGAAACCATTATAGGCACTACATTAGTTCTATTCATAGTCTATTAGTGTGCTAATGAGTTCAATATTGAGAGTGGATCTTTGAACATTTAGTGCATCACCTCCTATAGATTAGGTTCAATTTATCTAATCTCTAACTATTTTCTCCATAAGTAATAAGTTGGCATAGATAAGAGCACTTCAATATACATTCAAGGAGCTAGCCCTTAAATCTAGAGGCTTGTTTCCAATATAGGTACACCCACATACCTAAAAATGTTATCATGTTTCCCAAATTTGGAAGAAGCTTGAATAACTTATTTTAGGGTAAAAGATTTGGTGAAAACAATTTTGGCATGCTCGGTGGGACCCATTGTCTTCAAGATAACTTGTTAAGGTGAATGTTGGTCTTGAAAACATCATCTAAAAATTGGTGTGCTAGTCAACATTTAGTTATTCCTTCAAGTTAAATTTGGTTTAAGGCCATTATTTTGCTATAAACTTACATTTATAATTCATGGTTCTCACTAGGTCATCCTCTAATATAATATTCAATCCCATTAACATACCCATTCAGTTTAAAATTCCTCTTGAAGTTTAGTATCCACAACCTAATCTACCCCTTGAATAATCAGTAGATTTTTCTAGAGAGGAAGAGAGTGAAGAGGCTAAATAAATTTAAGATCTTGAAGAAGAAGACATGGCTATACCTCATGATTTCCTTACCTTCAATACTAAAAATATAATTCAACTTCAAGTATATGATGTCATTCCTCCTAACACCACAAAAGGCGTGCCCATATTTAATGGTGATTCTTGTCACACCTAGTGATCACATTAGAGATGTTTTTAACTTTTGTAGTTTCCACAATACTATTCAAATGAACATTACCATTAGACTCCTTGCCATTTCCCTTAAAATGAATGATATATATTGGTATAAGACTCTAGAATATGGATGCATCACAACATGGGATGAGTTGGAGTGTTGTTGACTTCTATATTTGGAAATGAAAGTGACCATGCCTCTCTAATACATTAGCTCAACATGATAAAGAGGGACCCAAACAAACAATGCATGACTTCAATGAAATGTTTTAGAAGATTTGGCATATATTTCATCTTCCCATGAGACCGCCTATTATTTTTGTGTTCTCTACTTACTTGAAAGCCATTGGGATAGAAATTGTTGTCATTCTTCAATCTATGGGAGATTTCACTCTTCTTGAAGTGTATGATCTTGCTATCAAAGTTGAGAATAGTCTCATCTAATCTATAAGATTACCTCCTAAGGTTTTATGCCTCCTTTTTCTCATAATCATACTATCACTCTAGAGGTGGCTCAAATTCTTAATGTCAATACCAAGTCGAAGACTACTTCTAATAAGGCAAAAAATGCCATGGATCCATATGTATAAAATAGAATGCTAAAATCTTAGCTTAACTGAGTTAATATACAAGTATCTTCTCATCAAAATCCATACCCTTACCAAAAAAAAGTTGGCCAATACTATGGAATAGGAATAGGCCAATGACAGGCTAACCCCAACACACATGCTAATGAATATAGTCCTAACTCTACCACCAATGTAAGGGAGATGGTACTAATTCATAGCAACTTGGTGTAGGGAGAAGATTGGTAAAAATACCAATTCATGGATGCTAATGAAAATGGATAATAAGCTTTGGTGGCTCAAAAAGGAGTTACTCCCCTCCTATCAAATGAGGATGAGGTGATGATACAAGTTAATGAGGATTGGTAACCTCAAAGGGAGATCTTCACCAATTTTTTGGTTGAAGACACTTTTGTGTTAAATCAAAGAGACTATATTATAGAAAATATAAAGGCCAATAGGAAGGATCTAGGATGTGGTAGTAGCATTCCCATAGGATCATCCAATTCTCCTAAAAGGCAACTAGACAGAGTTGCAAGTATGACATCTCTAAAAACTTTTACATCTCCATGAAGTCAAAATATGGTAAGGTCTTCTCCTACTCCTTAGGTTCCAAGTAATCCTATACCTAAAATATCCAAAGATAAAGTAGGTATGTCTTCTTTAAACATTTTATATTTTTTGAAGAACACTAAAACATCCATTTCTCTTTGGGATGTTCTTCATATGCCTAGTTAAAAAAAACTCTTATAAAAGTATTTATTTGCTATCCCTACTAGTGTCTCACCCTAAAATCAAAGTCATGACCATGTTGCTATTGAAAATGATCCTAGTACCATTTTTTAACCATCCACTAGGGTTTTGAAACCTCTAACATTTTACCTTACCCTTATTATAGGTGAAAAATTGGTACATAATTGCATAATTGATAGTGGATCTTCTACTTTTGTCATGCCCAAAGTTGTAGCTGATAAGTTAGGCCTAAAATATGAACCACATGGAAAAGGGGTCCTTTAATTATATGGTACACCTATGAAGATAGTAGGAGTGATAAAAGTATTGAAGGTTTTATTTCATGATTATCGTAGTTTTCCTATCTTGCAAGACATACTTGTGGTTGATCTCCTAACCCACTTTGTAATCTGCCTATCAAGGGACTTCACAACCAAGATAGGTGGATATATCTTATATAAATGGTATTTTTTGGCCTTTATAAAAAGGTATGGGGCCAAGGTGACAATTAGGACACAACCCCTTGCAAGGTTTCATATTAAACTTTATATTGAGACAAGTTCTAACCTAAATTATGTGGCCCATAAAGAAAAGGACTCTATTATAGATGATAGCACTTATTCCAAGATTGAGGGTATTACAAATTTGTTTCTTGATGAATATGGAACTAATAATTATGAGCATGATCCTTATGCTTATATGGAGGAAACTTATTTAGGAGTGTATTGTATACATAAAGAATGGTACCAACACTTCTACTTGCCAAGGAAGAGGGTGAAGATGATGGGATGTGGAAGATGTTTTTTGATGGTTCAAGAATTAAAATTGGTGTAGGATCTAGTGTTATTTTGGTTTCCCCATATAAACAATAATATTATGCTTCATACATATTTCATTTTATTTTTACTTGTAATGTGACTAAGTATGAAAATTTAATTCATGGCCTTCAATGGGCAAGGAGAAAAGGAATCAAGAAAGTACAATCTTATAAAGATAGTGAATTGGTTATGCATCAATTGAGGAATGTGGTTTCTACCAAGGACAATTTTCTTAAGTCATCTAAGCATAAGGTATAGGATTTTCTTGAATAATTCAATGCACTCAATATACAATCAGTCTCAAGGGAGTAGAATATTCATGTTAATAGACTAACTACCATAAGATCTCAATTTGATACTCTAACTACCATAAAAGAGGAGGGAAATAGTCTCGTATTAAGATCATTATTAGGCCTTCTATACCTAATAATTAAGTTTCCTAGCAAGTTTTTGATAGTGATAAACACATTGTATGCTTATTTCAAAATGAGGTTGAGTTTTCTTCGAGGAATCAAAGGAGGCTCCAAGAATAATTGGGTGATCAAATTGTGCAACTAAGAACCAATAATATACCTAAGGGTCTGGTAGACTTGGAAAGTATAATCAATGAGAATGATCAAAATAATAATAATAAAGTGAGTATGTCTACAAAAGAGGAAAATTATGAAAGAGTCTTGTTCTTCAAGGACAAACTCTTTAATCTAGGCAAGGTATGTTCTACATTAGAGAAGCAAGCATTCATTAAGTGATGTAGAGAGTTTCATGATATCTTTGATTGGGAATATAAGGAAATTAGAGGATTTGATCCTATCCTAACATACCATACCATTGAGTTAGAACTTGAAGTTAAACTAGTTAGACAGAAGCAAAGACCCATTAACCCCAAGGTTGAGCAACTCATGAGATTAGAGATTACTAAACTCCTTGATTTTAAGAAAATATTTCACATTAAGCATTCAACATAGGTATCTAGCCTTGTACCTATTATAAATAAGAATTGGGAGATAAGACTTTGTGCAAAATTTAGATATCTTAATAGAGTGTCACTCAAGGGTCACTATCCTCTACCCTAATGGAGTAGATTTTGCAAATGGTTTTAGGTTATCAACATTTTTATCTTCTATATGGATATTTAGGCTATAATTTAATTTCAGTCAGTGAAGATGATCAATTTAGGATAACCTTCACTACTAAATGGAGGACTTTTTCTTATAAGAACATGCCCTTTGGTATGTCCAATATAGGTGCCATATTTCAAAGAGAAATAGACATGGCCTTCAAAGGTTTGATCAATGAGATGTTATTGGTTTATCTAGATGATATAATATTGTTTTCTAAAGATAATAATGAACACATACAATACTTGAGACAAGTGTTTGAAATATGTAGGCAATATGGAGTATCTCTTAATCTAAAGAAGTGCATCTTTATTGTTCATAAAGGTAAGTTCTTAAGACATCATTTTTAAATATGGTTTAACTATTGATCATAAAAGAATAAAGGCTATTATAGTCTTATAATTTTCCTTGTGTAATAAAGGTCTTCAAAATTTCATAGGCAAGATAATTTTTGTGAGGAGGTTCATACCTGGTTTTGCATCTTTCGTGAAACCTATCACAACTATGCTTAAGAAGAACCAAGTCTTTTCTTGGAAAAAAGAGGGTAATAATATTTTTAAAGCCATAAAGAAAGAAATTGCATAATTTCATACTCTTTTGAATCCTAATTTTACTAAAGAATTCATGTTGTTTTCATTTTTTAACCTTGATACTATCTTATCCATGCTAATGCAAAAGAATGATGAGGTTGTGGAATAAACAATTGGATTTTTTACTCAAGGTTTAGAAGATAGTGATGTCAAAAACACCTTTGTGGAGAAATAAGTCCTTTTTATTTTAATGGGACTAATTAAGTTCAGACATATGGTTTCAAATAATAGGATTCATGTTACGGTTTCCCATCTTGGTATCAAAGAGTTTCTCTTAAGCAAAGATCTTAGTGAAAAGAGGGTAGGGTGGTCACTAAATTAATGTAATATGATGTTGACATCAAGGTGAAAAAATTGATAATGGGTAAAGTTATTTTGAACATCAATATTTATATATTCATGAGTTAAAGGAAGAGGCTCTAGTCAATCATGATTGTTCCTAATTAGCTAGTTTGTCACCTTCACAAAGTTGGACATAGGATTTGATTACATTTATTCAAAATGGTGAGTGTCCTAATGGTATGAGTAAATCATAAAAGAGATATTTTAGGTTGAAATATATTCCCTTTTATCTTGTGAATGGTGTGCTCTTTAGAAGAGACATTATTGGTGTGTTATTGAGATGAACTAATAATGATCGATTTGGAGTGTTTCATAAGAAGTTCCATGATGAGACAGTAGGAGTTAATTTCTCTCTAAGAACCATAGCTACCAAGATCATGAGGGTAGGTTATTATTGGCCTATCCTCTTTAAGTATTTCCATGCTTGGGTGAGAAGGTATGGATAATGTGCTTTATTTGTAGGAAAATAAAAGCTTGCAGCTCTTCCTTTGAATCGTATCCAAGTAGACCAACCTTTCATGCAATGGGGTCTTGATTTTATTGGTATGATAAACCCCCCATTAAGTAATGGTCACAAATGGATACTCACATGAAATAATTACTTTACAAGGTGGGTTGAGGTAGCAACATTGAAAGAATCTAATGAGAATTCTATCTTGGAGTTCTATGACATCTTCACAAGGTTTTACACTCCTACTATTATTTTAGATAATGCTCTTATTTTTATGGGTGCTAAGATAGATGATTGGGAAAATAGTAATGTCATATTCATGATAAATTCATCTAAATTTTACCCTCAACGTAATGTGTTGGATGAATCTACTAACAATAATATGATCAAAATCATCAAGATAACCTTGGAGCATAACCAAAGATCTTGGCACACCAAATTGAAGACAAACCTATGGGATAATAGGATAACTCCCAAGAGGTAAATAGGGAATTCTCCTTTTGTTCTTGTCTATAAAATGGAAGTTAGGTTGTTTATTTCTCAAGAGTTACATGCCTTAGAGTTAGTCATCAGCTAGAGATGCTTGAGAATACCCCAATGGAGGTGAGATTGATAGAATTAATGGAGTTGTAAGAGACTAGAGATAAAGCTCATCAAGGTATAAAGCATCACCAAGTACTAATGAAGAGGTATTTTGATAATAATGCAACTCCAAGATCATTTCAAAAAGGTGATATAGTATTGAAATGGGATGAGGATAAAGTAAAACCAAGGAAAAATACCAAATTTGATACCCTATGGAGTAGACCATATGTAATCATCAAGTGAAAGCAAATCAACTCTTTTTAGTTATCAAGGATGAATGTAGAAGAGCTACCTATCCCTATAAATGGGATACATTTGAAACCTTATGATTGAGAACTAAAGGTTAGTTTTGTAAATATTAGATTATGTGTGTGTTTCCTTTCTTTTTTGTGTTATGTTCCATAAGTGGTCATGAAGCGCATGTGTGTTTCTTGTTTGGTGTCTTATTCTTGTTGTTTTTTATTGTTTGGTGTATTTTAAAGGCATTTTATATGTCAAACCTATATATTTGTGACTCTATAATCTAATGGATAGGATTAGGCAATTGGTCATGACATAACAAACATACGAAACTTAGGAAATCACCAAGAATGTTGGCCATTTTTAGCACCGAGCCAAAATGGGTCAACCCCCTATAGTTAAAATATTGTATAGGGGATTTTTTATAATGTCATAGGTATGTTTTAGTTTATTTAATGTCATTTCATATGCCATTTTAGCTTTTGGTCATAGTCTAGCTTAGTCCTTATGTCATTTGGTATCTTAGGGGTCATTTTAGAGTCATATATACAAATGGCAGGTTTTCATGAAAAGAGTTTACATAAGTCTCAATAAGTTCATTAGATATTTAAAATATCAAGTAGTAGCTCAAGCATAATCCTAAGTGAATCAGGCCATCATCAATATGTCATCTAAAAATGAATGGACTAGATCACTTGTGTATTTGATAAGTTCACTCAGGAAGCCTCATGAGCTAAAAGGTTATAACACCATGAATTTATTTATGGTAGGAACATGATATACAAATTTAAAGTTTGAATAATATTCCTAACTCAAGTTATAAACATTCAAAATTGGACCTGCAACATAAGACATTCATGCTAATATCAAGTTTTGAGCTCCATAAAGTAGTCATTTAGGTCAAAAAGATTAGTGGTAGGTGCATAGACATCATGTAAAATCACATAGGTCAGATCATTTAAACACTTTTTAAACACACTTAGAAAGATTTTGGAACTAGTAGATCAAGTGGTCATAATCCTTTTAGTATAAAGAATATATCCTACAAATTTGGTGCCTTTATGATCTTTGTGCTTCTAAATGCAAGCATTAAAAGTTGGTTAAATAATGGGAGATGTTTACATATATGTTAACTTTAAACTATGTTAAAAACCATCAGGGTATTAAATTTGACATTCACATGGGCATCAAATGATAGTCATGTAGATGTCAAATTATAGTCACATGGATGCCAAATTTAGAACATGGTAAATAACCATTTGGTTTCAAATGTAAGAAGATCCAATGGTTGGAATTCATTTGTACCTAGGAATATTGATGGTATGATATGAGTTAAGAGGTCAAGGAGATTGAGAGGCCACTATGTGTTGTAAGTGCATAAAGCAATAGAGTGACAATAGGATCCTAAGATAAATACATGATTGACAAGTGGCATGAACATGCTTAAAATGATAGAAGATCAATGGAGCACATTTATCATGAAAATAAAGATCAATGGAGAAAGAAAGGTATATAAATAAAGATCTAACATTAGGGATCTACAAGGTCAATGGGAATAAATACATCTAGGAGCATTTTGACTAGTTCAACTCAGTATTCGATGGACAAAGTTGAACTAAAGGAGCAATTTTCAAAAAAGGTAAATAAAGTCTTATAGGGGTCATCCCATCACCATTAGAGGTTGGTTAAATGCCATTAAAGGGACACATTGATGTATTCAAGTTAAAGGACATATAGAAACCACCATTAAAGCTTAATATTAACCTTTGGCTCAAGGGCTTGTGTCATGCAAGGTTCATTTTATGACTATGTTTTCCATTGTTAAAAGAAATATCTATGCATATGGTGAACTCTTGATTACTAAAAAGGCAAAATGGGTTTATTTTAGACATAATGTAATTAATAAAGGGGCTATATAGTCTATAAGTCTACATCGACATAATGACTATAGGAACATCAATAGTCTAAGACTAGTTTTCTATCTATAGTGAACCTATGAACATGGGGATGAGTTTGAGTATGATCTAGTTTGAACATGAGATAGAATTTCCAAGGATGCCATGAAGGCATACACATAGACCCCAACAGTTTCATCTATAGGATCAATTGAATGAAAAGGACCTTCTCTCCACTTTTGCATGCCATGATGAACCAATGAAGAGTAGTTAGCACTAGGAAAAAGCCCTAACAAATTGATATAATGGTTGTAACTACATTGATTCTAAGATATAGCTTAGAAAAACTTGATCCTGTTATTTCAACTATTAAGGAGGATCAATGAGGGAATAATTTAACTATGCAACCACTTGAGGTAACCTAGATCAATAAAGAAAATTGAATGAACATAAATGTAGAGACAGTTATAACTAGGGTTCAAATGGAGTTGAGATCATTGATCCCTATTTTAGTGCCAAAATATCTCTCTTTTTGGCCCTTTTTCTTCTATAAATATAGTCTTTGAGCTATTGCTAACTATCTTTTAGGCTGGTATGACTAGACTCTGCAAGAAATTGGATTTTGTACCTCTTGGAGTAATGAATATAGAATTTTTGTAGTTGTTTACTAATTTACACTTAGTGTTTTGTATTTGTTTGGCATGAAAAAGTGGTTATCATCTTCCATTTATAGGTCTAAGTTCAACCTAACTGCTAATAAACTTTCATTGCATGTCATCTAACATGTCTTAAGGTTAATGTCTTAGGTATAGAGTGGATATTTGACTATAAGTGATTATAATAAATCCTTTCCCTCATTTCCCTCTATCCTAAGAGCATAAAATTGACCTCTAGGTGAATCATTATTGCTTGGAAACCATTGTAGACACTCCACTAGTTGTATTCATAGTTTATTAGTGTGCTAATGAGTTCAATCTTGAGGGTGGATCTTTGAACATTAAATGCATCACCTCCTTTAGAGTAGGTTTAATCCATGTAATCTCTAATTATTTTCCCATTAAGTAATAATTTAGAATAGATAAGATCATTTCAAGATACATTCAGGGAGCTAGCCCTTATATCTAAAGGCTTATTTCCAATATAGGTATACCCACATACCTAAAAATGTTCCTATGTTGCCCAAATTTGGAAGAAGCTTAAACAAATTTTTCTAGGGTACAATATTTGGTGACAATAGTTGAGATGCTCAAAATTATAAAAACATTCATCATATTTCAAAATATAAAAGCATTTGTCCTATTTAAGCCTAGTCATTTATCCTTGATCTACCCTACTGGGGAAAACCTATTGTAGGATGCTTTCTATTTATTTTATTTTCAATATTTTTATTTTTGTTTATATTTATTTATTTTATATTTATTTGTTTATTTGTTTGTTTATTTGCCTATTTTTTTGCTTTTAGCACTGTTGCCTTGATTCAAGTTTATGAGCATTCATTGGGTGATTTCTTATGCATTTATTCTTGAATCTATCTATATTCATACTATTGCAAGGTCTCTCCCTTGGTCTCCTTGTGTTGTGTAGTATAGTGCTCAGGTTTGTGACATGGATTGATAACCTCCCATAGATTCATTAACTATGACAGTTATATCAAGCACTAAGAGTTAATATTTTGGTGTAACGACAACTAGTAGGCTAAAAATTGGTATCAAAGACAAAGGTGCTAGGTTTGAATCCCTCACTTTTGATAGGGGGATTGTTACAAGGTGTCACCCTTGGTATTATTATGTTGTACACTATAGTGATTAGATTTATTACATGGCTTAACCACCTCCCATTGATTAATTAACTCTAATGATTGTATCAGGCATTAAGAGGTCAATCTTTTGGTGTAATGGCAACTTGTGGACTAACACATATGTCAAACATAATCATCATGATTTTTATCATTGGTAAATTATTTTTAATTATTTATTAGATCCTACGAGTCAATCCTTATGCATATTTTGGATAAGATCTCATGGTGTTTTATCATGATGCCTACCATCATGTGTTATACCATAAATGAGCTCAAGAGGTCATACAAGCAAGGGAGCCAAAAAATTGTCTCCTTGGCACCTTGGAAAAACCTTCCACCCATCTTGATCAAAATAACCCATTAACCATTCTAATTGTATTAATGCTAATAAGGATGAGCATCTCTACATTGGCAAGTATAACTGAATCTTTTATATTGATCAATCTAATTCTTATATTCATCTCTTTTATCACTTTGCATCCTCGTATGCCTGATTGTTTGTGGCTTCTTTAATCATTAAACCATCACATCTACATTTGTGCCCAATCATATTTAATCTATGTAACATGTTCTATCCTTGAATTATGCTTATTAATCCATGGCATGCCATATTAAACATCATCTTTATCCAATCTAGGTCATCTTAATGATTATAAATGCCTATGGGTAAATCATTATTTTTACTTTTATTCTTGATTATAACCACCTTTGGGAAAATCAATACCTTTTTAAATCAATGCATGAAAGCATTTTCTTGTTTGGATTAATCTCACTCATGGGTTAGTTCCACGTTTATTCTTGCTTCTTTTCAAGGGACCATCCATAAATAAATATGACGACCACTCCCTCAAGGTGGCATCATCCTAAGCTTCCCAAACATTGTCAGGAGATTTTTCTTCAACCATCATATTATTTTTGGAATACACACATTTTATCATTATTTGAGAAGATATTATTGTGCCTACATCTTACAATGCCATCCCAAATAGGGAAAAACTATAGACATCCAAAATTGGCCACCCATGGATTCATACCTGACTTTAGTTCAATCCTTACCAACCATTGAACATCTAGCCTAATAATTTATATAAGTCTCAAATTTAGCTTCTTAACCATGCAAATAAATTAATTTGGCCCATAAATCAATTAAATCATGTAAATGCATACATTGAATTAATTAAATACTTGTAAAATGTGCAAAAGCCTTATAAAGATTAATTAAAAAGTAAATCCTAATTGAATTAATCTATGAGTAATAAATCAATTATTAAAAAGGAAAAAAGTAAAATATCAATAAATATCCTTAAAGTCATCTTAAAAATCTAATCATTATCTTTTATGAGTTTTCCAAATGTAAAATATCTCAAAATATATATTCATGCTTATCATGAGATTTTGGACACTTCTTAACCCTACTAGGGTTAACTAAGCAAACCAAGGATAATATTTAACTCATTCCAAGTCATTTCAAAGCCTATAAAAGCAAGCTTAGATATTTGTATTTTTTTTGAGAGCTTGGATAGAGTAAATTTATTATGCAGGAATTTGAGCATGAATGCAAACATAGTGTTATAATGCCAAAATCAAGCTGAGCCATTTAACCATGGTGCCAATAGGAGATGGAGATAGCCAAGCCCCATTGATGAAGATACTTTGAGCACAATTTGAGAAAGCCAATGTATATATCTATTATATTAATCAAATATGGTAAGGAATTTGTAATTTATTTACATTTTAGTTGTGTTTTCAGTTGGTTTATTCACTAAGCTCTTATGACTACACAAGCCTAACTACTCATAAACCCTAAGCCTGAATGTAATGGTATGAGAGGAATACAAAGAATAGGGTTAAATAAATTCCTAATATCAAAGGTGTTACTAGGTCATGAAAAGATGTAACACAATTTAAAAACCCATCAGTAGAAAATAAAAGAGAAGGAACTAATAAAGTCTCTAATAACACCAATTAGTCAAACAACTCAGGCTAGATAATAGCATTCAAGGTAGACCTAAGAGAGAGAGAGGGACTTAGACTATGTTTATGGTAGCTAAGGGTAAGTATAGAATATGTAACTTATATGGATGAAGTTTCCATAGTGAATTTTAAGTCACCAACCCACCTATAAGAGGCTCATACTCAATTTAGGCCTGTAAGGCCAAAATTTATCTTTAGGCCTCAAGACCTCACCTCAATCTAAGTGACATAATCCAACTCCCATGGTAGGTTACATGTTATAAATAGGTGTATGAGGATGATTCAAGTCCTAAAGAGGATGTTTTAGATAGAAGAAAGAATAGAAAAAGTCATATTAGTCTCATTATTTCTCTTAAATTGCACTACCTTATGTCTACCACCTTGATCTATCAATTCAAACACTCATTTCTCACCAAGAAAGATGACTCAAGCCTAGTGTTATTAGTGGGAGTTTTTTACCCCTATGAATGTGACATCCATAGATATAGGAGTGGTATTCAAGATCCAAACTCTATGAACAATCCCTAAGACTACAACTTGTATAAACTACTTGCAAAGAGACTGAAGGCCACTAACCTTCACTTGGTACTCATCATAAAGGTTGCATGGGACCAAGATTAGTTCAAGGGTTTTAGATGGGTATATAGGATAAACATCCATGGTCATAAGTTTTAGGTTTGAGGCCTATAATTTATGAACCATCATTAAGATGAGAGGCCATTAAAACCCTACATAAACCCTAGTAGAGACCTAACTAAACAAAACCTACATATAAATCACTAAAATGCCTTGAATTGGACTTGTAGACACTTGTAACTCATTTTCCACTCTGAGGAGGTCCCATGCTTGGTACTAGTCTATAAGGATAGTTGTATAAACCTCCTAAAAACCATGTTTTTATAGAGTTTAGTGATGAAAATAGGGTATAAATCTTGGTGAAATATTGAATATTATTGTGTAAGGTAGTAAGAGGTGTCCTCTAACTTATCAAGCCACAAAATTTTCAAAATTATGCCTAGAAATTTTGATCCCAGTGGATCCATGTACCATTCCATTTTTAAAAAGTCTTCAAATTTTGTTCAAATCATTTTCACATTGTAGTACTCTTTGAGATATTTCTATCACTTTTTGCGGTTTGAAAAAAGGAGTCCCCATGCTCAAGATATGGCTAGTTAAAGAAATCATGCGATAGGGGGTGTTGAAAGTGACGTGGCACTATTGAAAACATGCCAAGTGGACCAATAGCCACTTGACACGTGGCAAGATAATTTGGTACAAAAAAATGTTGTTTTTTTGTTTTTATTCACATATTATTTGAAATTTTCAAACTTTGAAACAAATGCGGCAAGAAAACTGCCACATCACCCATCCCACTAAACATGCTTTGACCAAGCTTAATTAGCAACCTAAGTGGGTGCCATTGTCTTAGGCATTTGAAGAGGGATCAAACATGTCTATTTAAAGCCTTGGAAATTGAATTCCCAGCAAATATGGGACTAAACCAAGTCCATAAGTGCCAAAAAAGGAGGGAATTCATTTCAAATTTCATGTTGAGCGCGCCCTTCCTCATGCCAAGGCACTAGAAAGGTAAGATGAGGTTTTGAACTCCTAACCTATTATCTAAAAGATTAATGCCTTGACAACTTGAGCCATGGGGGTCGAAGTGTTATAAAAAGGACTAATTTATACTTGAATAGACATGAAAAGCAGACTGTGTAAAGAGATTTAAGAAGGTTAGAGACTTGTTATTGCTTTGTACGGCCTTGGGCCATTATTTTTAGGTCTGAGAGATATTTTTACAGGTAAACAAAGATCAAAGAAGGTGAATTGAAGACTTTTATTGATTTTGAAAGACATTTGTTGCACAAAATTAATGAGAATGGTCCTCACTTTGAATGGACCCAGAGATGTAGGCTATTGAAGCCAAACTCTGTTATCAATTTGCTGGTGAATTCATTAAATTTTCTCTAATTTCTATTTAGTTTTGATCTTCATTTTATATCTGGTTTTAATTTATTTATACAAAATTAAGCAAAAAAGTGAGAAATTGAAGGATCTCTTAAATGTGAACAAGTGATTTTTGAATATACTACACTTGTATTTTCAGTTTATAGATCAGATTTTGGTATCAGAGCAGTTGTTATTTAACAGTGATTGCTAGTGTATGTTGACAAGGTCTAAATCCCAAAAGGGTGAAGGAAAACTCATTGAGTATAATCTAGATATTGGTTCAAGGCGTGCTTTAAGGATGGCTAAAGAAGAGATGGAATTCGAACAAGCTTTCTGCTGAGCCTTCATGGACATGAGAAGCATGGTTGAGGAACTATACCGTGACAAAGGAAATTTGAGAATGAAAAAGGTGATTCACGAGAATCAAAAGGTAAGGAAACCAAAAAACCTTCTCCATCAGATGATCGTAAAAAAATTGTGGAATCTCTCCCTTCACTAAAATTGGATATTAATTTTGAATTACCAATGTTTAATGGCAAAGTTAATGCCAAAAAGTTGGATAATTAGGTCAAGAAGATTGAAATTTATTGCAAGGTCCAAAAGATTGTAGGGGATGAGTCAAAAATTCATTTGGCTACCCTTTGTATGGGAGGCACAACTCTCATCTAGTGGGAGAGTAAGTTGAAGGAAACCAAGCTTCAAAAAGGTAACTCGATTTCTACTTGGAATGAATTTATTGAAGAAATGAGAAAGAAATTATATCCTTTAGGCTATATGCAACAAGCCATGATGGATTGGCAAAGTTTTAGACAAGGAAAAGGCCAAAGTGTTCAAGATTATACACAAGAATTTAGGAAAAAAACTTTACTTTTGAATGTTCCTCTCTACACACAAGAAACACTACTAAAATATATAGGTGGGTTGCAAAGTTACTTAAGACATATGATTATTATGTTCAATCCCACTAATTTAGATGTAGTATGTGTTCAAGCCACTCATTTGGAGGCTAGAGGAAAATAATCAAAAGAATCTTTTCCTAAAGTAAAAAGTAAGCAATCTAATGTTAAGCAATCCAAAGGGGAAAGTTCATCAGGAAAGGGTAAATAGAAATTATACTGTTAAAAAAGAAGAAGAAGAAAAACCATTTTGTAATCATTGCAAGAAAAATCATGATGAGTCTAAGTGTTGGAAACTACATCCTGAGTTAAGGCCTAAGAGGTATCAAAAGAAAGAAAAGAAGGCTAATGTTATGGTTCAAGACTTAGTTTCAGATTTAGGTGATGAATCTAAGATTATAGCTATGGGATTACATAATGATTTTCCTCTTTCAGTTTCTAGCACTAATGCTGCATCTTCTTCTAAACAGAATTATGTGCATGTTGATAAGAAAAGAAATGAATTGTTCCACATTAGAGTTGTTTCAAAGTATACTAAGATTGACACTCTATTTGATAGTGGTTCACAAGCAAATTTAATTTTTGAAGAGGTTGTTAAGAAGCTAGACTTACAAACCAATCCCCATCTAAAGCCTTATCCACTAGGTTGGGTGTGTGACAATGAGAAGCTACAAGTCTCACAAACTAGTAGACTAAGGTTTTCCATCACATCCAAGTTCGTAGATGAGGTTGAGTTGGATGTTGTTCCATTGGACATATGTGGGATTGTTTTGGGAAACCCATTTCTTTATGATAGAAAAGCAATCTTCTATAGAGAGGAGAATAAGTACTTGCTTGTTAAGGATGGCATTGAATATATAGTTAGAGCACATCACATTAGAACAAGTCTTTCCTTGGTTATAGCAGGGCAAATGAAAAGACTAGTTAATTCAAGCAAGACTTTTTGTCTCATGTTGATTAAGTCTAAGGAAAAAGAATATTCTCAAGCTTTGGAAAAGTGTGATCCTAGACACAAGAATGAATTGGTTGAAATCATTTATACTTATGATGATGTATTTCAGGATCCTAGGGGCTTACCCCCTAAAAGGGGAGTTTAACATGAAATTCAGCTATTGTAGGATTCTCCTCTCCCTAACATTGGCATGTATAGGTTATCAGTGGTGGAAAATGAGGAAATCAAAAAATAGGTAATGGATCTATTGGATAGAGATGTTATTCATCCAAGTTCATCTCCTATTGGTTCACCAATTATTTTGGCACCAAAGAAATATGGCACTTGGTGAATGTGTGTTGATTTTTGTGCCTTAAACAAAAGTACTATTAAGAATCATTACCTTGTTCCTCATATTGATGATTTGTTGGATCAATTAAAACATGCTATTGATTTCACTAAGCTGGATTTGAGAAGTGGATATCATCAAATAAGAATTAATGAAGGTGATGTGTGGAAAACTGCCTTTAAGACAAAACAGGGATTGTTTAAATGGCTTGTTATGCCTTTTGGGTTGTGTAATGCCCCAACTACATTCATGAGATTGATGAATGATGATTTTAGACAGTTCCTTAATGATTTTGTTATATTTTACTTAGATGATATATTAATTTTTAGCAAGTCATGGGAAGAGCATGTGATCCACATTAAGAAAGTCATGGATGCATTATGAAGGGAAAAACTTTATCTAAAAATGTCAAAATGTGAATTTGGCAAGACCTCTTTGATATACTTGGGTTACATTGTAGGACATGGTAAATTGAAAATTGATCCTGCAAAAGTGGCAGTCCTTGTTAATTGGCCTACACCCACTAACACAACTGAGATTAGAAATTTTCTTGGTATTGCTCAATTTTCATGTATTGCATCACCTTTGCATTATTTGACAAGTCTGAAATAGGTCTTTTAGTGGGGAGGCAAACATAAAAAAGCCTTTTACACTTTGAAAGAAAAGATAAGTACTACTCCAGTCTTGGGACTTCCTGATATACAATAACCATTTGAGATCAAGACAGATGCAAGTGAGCATGCTATGGGAGCTATTGTAATGCAAGGTAAGAAACTAGTTTGTTATCATTTTTAAACCTTTACAAGTACAGTAAGAAAATATCCAACTTATGATAAGGAATTGTATGCATTGGTTCAAAGTGTTGAAAAATGGAAACATTACTTAATGGGCAAAGAAACAATAATACATACAGATCATCAGCCCTTACAGTATCTCCAATCACAAACTAAGCTACAATAGTCTAGACATTTTTGTTGGATGGGTTTCTTACAACAATTTCATCTTGTGATCAAGTATAAAAAAGAAATTCAGAATAAGGTTGCAGATATGCTATCTAGGCCTCCTATGGTTGTTTCATTTATTCTTTTACAAAATGGTTCTTGTCTCATGAAAGTTATAAAGAACAATATGTGAATGATCTTGAATTTTAGGATGTTTATAAAGACTTGATGAGTAGTAGACAAGTAGAAGAATCGGACTATCATGTACACAATAATCTTTTGTATCATTTGGGTAAACTATGTATTCCTCAAAATGAGAGGGTGCACATGATTAGAGAAGCACATACTTCTCTTATTTCTAGTCATTTTGGAGTTGCTAAAATGGTTGCACATTTGAAGATGTATTGTTATTAGCCTCGTATGTAGGAAAATGTTGCTAAATATATAAAGGGATGTACTCTTTGTGCCACAAGTAAACCTAGTAACAGGAAATTGGGACTTTACACTCCTCTACCTATTCCTACTCACCCACGGGAAAGTATCTCCATGGATTTTGTGGGGGGTTTGCCTATGACACAAAGAAAACATGACTATTTATATGTGGTTGTGGATAGATTTAACAAGATGTGTGTTTTGATTCCTTGCACTAAGCAAATTACTAGGGAAGGTACTACACACTTGTTCTTTGAACATGTATGGGTTCATTTTGGCTTGCCTACTTCAATTATTTCTAATTGAGATTCTTGATTTATTGGGGAGTTTTTCTCAACTTTATGGGGACTAATGGACACTAAATTAAAAAAGAGCACCGCATTTCATCCACAAACTGATGGACAAATAGAGGTTGTGAACCGCACTATGGTACATTTGCTTAGGGGTTATAGTAATAAACATCCAAAGTTATGGGATGAACAATTGTGTTACATACAACATGCATATAACTGAGCACTTCATTCTTCTACAATGAAATCTCCATTTGAAGTTTGTTATGGATACTTGCCTAAATCTCCTCTAGATGTTTGTTATGGATAGGATACCGCTGTTGGTGAACCAAAAGAAGCCATTTGAGCCAAGAAGTTCATTGAACAAATACAACTCATTCATTGAATTGTTCACACTTAATTGGAGAAAATTCAAGCCAAGTACAAAGCCAAGCATGACAAACATCATATTGATCACCAATTTATTGTAGGTGATATGGTATGGCTTCACATTAGTAAGGAAAGACTGACAGGTGAAGGTAAAAAGTTGAAACCAATCCGGTATGGTCCTTTTTGGATAATGGAAAAAATTCACACAAATGCTTTTCAATTAGATTTACCATCTTACATGAAGATTTATTCAGTTGTAAATGTGGAAAATTTTAAATTGTATGAGCCTCCACTGATAATTGATCATGATGAAAGTGTATCCATTCCTTCTGTTAATGATTTTTCTCCTAAATATCTAACAAAATTGTAGGAAGATACTATACTTGACAAGAATATGTAGACTTCATGAAGAGGTAATGTTGAATATCTTTATGTTGGTCTCAAAGGGATGCACACAAGCAAGGCTAGATGGATGGAAGTTGAAAAGGTGAGGGAAAAATACCCTCACCTCATTACCAATTAATTTCAACTTTTAGAGGTCCAAAAGTTCACAGTGGGGAGGAATGATCCAATTGGATCCATGTACCATTCCATTTTTAAAAAATCTTCAAATTACTTTCAAATCATTTTCACATTGTATTACTCATTGAGAGCTTTCTATCACTTTTTTTGGTTTGAAAAATGGAGTCCTGATGCTCAAGATATGGCTAGTTGAAGAAATCCTATGACAGGAGGTGTCGAAAGTGATGTGGCACTGTTGAAAACATGCCAAGTGGACCAATAGCCACTTGACACATGGCAAGATAATTTAGTGCAAAAAAAATGTTGGTTTTTTTTTTATTCACATATTATTTGAAAATTTCAAACTTTGAAACAAAGGTGCCAAGACAACTGCCACATCACCCATCTCACTAAACATGCTTTGACCAAGCTTAATCAGCAGCCTAAGTGGGTGCCATTGTCTTAGGCATTTGAAGAGGGGTCAAACATGTCTATTTAAAGCCTTGGAAATTGAATTCCCATCAAATGTGGGACTAAACCAAGTCCATAGGTGCCAAAAAAGGAGGGAATTCATTTCAAATTTCATGTTGAGCATGCCCTTCCTCATTCCAAGGCACCTAGAAAGGTGGAGGAGGTTTTGAGCTCCTAACCTATCATCTAAAAGATTAATTGCTTGACCACTTCAGCCATGCAGGTTGAACTATTATAAAATGGACTAATTTATACTTGAATAGACATGAAAAGTAGACTGTATAAAGAGATTTAAGAAGGTTAGAGACTTGTTATTGCTTTGTATGGCCTTGGGCCATTATTTTCAGGTCTAAGAGATATTTTTACAAGCAAACAAAGATTAGAGAATGTGAATTAAAGACTTGTATTGATTTTGGAAGCCATTTGTTGCACAAAATTAATGAGAATGGTCCTCACTTCAAACGGACCGAGAGACGTAGGCTATTGAAGCCGAACTCCATTATCAATTTGTTGGTGAATTCTTTGAATTTTCTTTGATTTTTATTTAGTTTTGATCTTCATTTTATATCTAGTTTTAATTTATTTATACAAAATTAAGCAAAAAATTGAGAAATTGAAGGATCTCTTAAAATTGAACAAGTGATTTTCAAATATACTACACTTGTATTTTTAGTTTACAGATTAGATTCCCTTATAGGTCTACACCAAATGGCCATTTTGTAAGTGCTAGTAAGAGGTGACCTAGTCATAGAAAAGTTAAGTTTACAGTTGTGAAATATTAGGAAGGCACATTTCATGATGTCAATAACTTATTTATAGCTAAAATATACCTATTTGCCTATTCTTAAATTAATATTTAGGCTCCATGACCAACCAATCAATAAACACTAAGTTACTAGGCTTAGTTGCCTAGTATGCCTACTTGACCAATTAAAGAACATGATTTTGGTCATAGAGGGGATACTATATGAGTCAATTTAGGTCATAATATTCATTTAAAATACTCATGAAGGTGATTAGGCACACTTCTCATGTCCATATGGAGGATTGGGGTAGTTTCTTGAGCTTATTCAACATGAAAGAAGGAGGTGGGGTGCTTAATGACCCATGAAGGCCAACTTAGACCACATTTGCACCTTTTTAACTACTAAGGATAGGATTTATTGACCAATTTTTCATACACATGTTCTTCATATGGTTAACCAAGTTGAATCGACATCCACCACTCCATTTCTATGCCATACTCATTGAAGGACATCCACTAGCAAAAGCAATGCATAGAGAGATGAGAGGATTGTTATGAATGTTATGACTATTATAAAGTGAATGAGGATAATTTATGATATATCCATGCCTTATTAATGCCATATTTACCTATATTTATATGTTCATGTTCTATAAATTTAGGATCTAAGGCCATTGTATTCATTCCTCAACTAGGTATGAGGAAGCTCTGCTTAAGTTTGTACTTTGTCACATCATGAGATAATACAAGGATTATTGTATCTTCTTCATGTTATTATATAGTATGTTGTAGGATTGTTTTATAGGCATAAGTGTTATATTTTTTCCCTTTTTAGGTCTTTTCCTCACCTAAATTCTAGTAAGTTATTTTATGTAGGTCATATGATGTGTCAAAGGTTGCTGACTGTACTTGAAGTGTAATCTAGTTGGAAGTGTCTCAAGAAAAACCTCTCATCCATCACCTCAAATTTATAACCAAATACCATAACCTTCATGTGAAACACTATTGATTATAAACCTTTGGATAAATAGGTTTAGTTACTTGTTTGGTTCATTAATATTGTTAAGAATTCAAATAGAGTGGATAAATCATATCGATGCACCACCTCCCAATAATATAGGTTCATTTTCATGCATCTCTCTATCCCCTTTTACCTCAAAATGTTATTAGGTTTAGGATTTGAGCCATTATTTATGTACCATGGGATATATCTCCATAAACTAGAGTTATATCCCATCCATAGGTTACCCATAGCCTTGGGCTAATCTGATGCTACCCAAAACTTGGAGGTAAGCCTGAACAACCTCCTCTTACAGGTGTATTTTATAAATTTCATAGAAATTTTACCACTATCCACTACCATTAGTGAGGATAATTATCCTCAAATTATCCCTACCATACCAAATCTAATCACCTCTTTTCCCACCATTATTGTCACACCAGCCATCCCTTCACCACCTGTAGTGATTCTTACCACCACTATTATTCCTTTAGATATTTCACCATATCTTCCACCTTCTACTTCCCCCATAGTCACTTACTATAGGAGTCCCAAAGATATTACATCCTCTTCCAAATGAAAATAATTAGAAGAAAGGACATAATTGGGTCTTGTCACTATAGAAGATTCACTTGATGAGGAGGAGAATGAATAATATGCCAATAAAGATAAACCTAAAGAAGTAATATAATTAGTTGAGTATTTAATTGATGAGAAAGAATATATAGAAAAATTGAAGGGTGTAGGGTCAAAAATGAGCTAAGAAGAACCTCTAGGGGATGAAGAGGCATAATTGGAAAAGGCTATGGCCATAAGCTTGGAAGGATTACAATAGGGAGGAACTCTGGTTGAGTCTTTAGATCAACAAATCCATATATAAGAACAAATTCAAACATAAGTTTGGTAGTTTATTCCCTTATTTCATCTATTCCAATTGTAAATATTCTATTTGCATACTTGTCTCTAGATATCCTAGGTATTCTTTTGTATAGTTCCTTTAATTCACCCATTCTTTATCCTTCGATACATATAAATATCCAAAATAAATGTGTTTATTTTCAAATCAAGGTTAATTTTTTCACCTAAAACCCTAAAATTCCACTAGTTCCCATGATAGATTCAACCCAATTAGAGATACCAATACCCCACTCATCACCCCTACCATCAGCTACCATGAATGTTGAGAAGATTCTTGGCTTAACCAAGTTTGTAAGTAAGGTTACTCTAATAAGGGAACCATCGCCATGGGAGATATTTTCTTACCCACCTCCCTAGTTTCCAATCCAAATAAGTTTATCATTGGCACCACCATCAATAACACCCCTCTAATGACTCCTTGACTTATTTTATCTGAAGACCAAGGTCAATATGAAGAAATAGGGAGTTCATTATTCCTTAATGGCTAAAGGAGATGTAGATTGCAAGGGATGATAGACATAATTTGAATCTCATAAAGTTACCTACAATCTCTACCTAGTTCGATAAAAAGAGTGGGAATATCTAGAGGGTGAGGAAGAGGAAGATTTTGAATGTAAATACTAGGGATAAAGTGGAATTTTAACAAAGGGAGAATTTGTTCCTCTTATCAAAGAATCTCACAAAGTATAATGAAGATTCTTATGATTTTATGGATTTTGTTGGTGCTACCATGAAGGAAACTATGAGAGAAAAGAGGAAGAATATAAAATACTCTAGTAGAGACAAACTATACATGCTCTTATATAACTAATAAATGATGTGAAAAGTGCATCTACTAATATATATAACATTTTTAATAGCATCCATGTTTTCAAGGTAGGAAGCTAATCCAACAAAATGAATGAAACCAAATTTTGGCTTCAAATGAGAGAATCAAAGAAAAGATTGAATTTATTAGTTCAGTGTTCTATAACTAGTGCATTTAACCAATTGAACTTGATAACCAACTTAGATGCATCCTATTTCCAAAACTATGTAATTATAAGAAGGAATACTTCCCCACATTGACATAACTAGATGAAGGCTCTGCTATGACCCTTTATAATCATGAAAGTGAGGCCTTATAGATTTTGATGGATATGAGGGTCACTAATGTGAACACTCTTAAAGAAGAGTTAGTCAACATGAAATTTTTTGAGAACCTCCTCCTATAAACTATGAATAACTTCAAGGAAGAAGTTGAAGGTATAAAATATATAATCAATGAGGAAGTTTTATAATTGGTTAATTTTGTTAAAGATAGGGTACCTAGAGATGAAACTCTTAGGGAAGAATTCAAGACATTAGAAACTAAAGAAGTTTGATGGCTAAGGACATCAAACTCTTTAAACATTTCATGATCAATTTTGATATCAAAAATAAAGAGTTTGATGTCATATATGCATTATTTGAAGAACCCAATACAAAAGATACATCTTCTAGACTAGGCCCTAGTGCTCAACCATTGTTAGTATTCATGATACAAATTAAGGTGTCTAATATTTAGGATTTATGGTCTTGTAGACTCTTATGGACCTATTTTTGATCCCTTAGGGACCCCCAATGGTTACATTATCTGAAACATTAGTTACTCTACTAAATTATTTAGTAAGTAGTGTCACATCAGCACCCTAATAAAGATATCTATGTTTTTGCATGTTCTAATCAAGTTGGAACTTTCATTCCTAACTTACTTTATATGTACATTATATTTTTAGTTGAAGAGTGTGTTCTAAATATTATCATTATACATGCACTTTTTCATGATTCATAATACATTATTATATTTTTAGACCTATAAATTTAGACGACGCTTGATAGATAAGGCCTTCCCATCCCAAACATATATATACTTGTAACCTCTCAATACCAAAGGGAAGAGAATTTTGGATAATTAAATTAATAATAAATTCTAAGAAGTTATACTAAATTGATTTTGATGTGAAAATCTTTATCTCCAATTTTATGGATTGTGTGGGATGCGCTTTCATTATGGTATTTTAGTTCTTTGGTTGTGCATGAGTTTATCTTTTCTAATACAGTTATTCACTTTAATTTTATAGTTGATTTAAATGTATTTTTCATGTTAATTATAATCCCTTCTTGTATATTCACAATAGCAATATGACAAATGTGGAAACCTTTAATATTGTGTGTTTAAGTTTATTGTGTTTCATTTCCCTTTGAATCCTAATTGTGTTTGAGTGTTGGTGTGATACAACATCTTATAGTAGACATTGGTCTTTTAATTTCTTGTTCAAAATTAGGTCAAGTTATAGTCTTGAATATTTTTCATCTTGTGTGATCCACATGCCTATTTTATACCCTTACTTTCCCTCTTTTTTGAGTTTATTTGAGAATTACATCCACCTTAATTAAAACCATCAACCTTCCACCCACTCTAAGTATATTTAGGTTCATCCATAGTTAATCCATTTGTGGTAAATAATCTATATTGCTCACCAATATTCAACCAACAAGTTATTATAAAACTAAATACCATGAAACTTATGCCTTGGAATGAAACCTTTCACCAATCCTAAAACATTATAGGCTACCTTATAAGGGTATTTATGGTGTGCATAAATCCCAAATCAATAATTTTTTCATGTGCTTATATAATAACTTAAGTATAAACTGATAATCCATCTAATAATGACATCATCTCATATCCACTTATCATTTGAATTACCTTTTCTAGGGAAGGAAAAATATAACCATCCTTTTTTGTTGCTTGATTCATATTTTAAAATTTGACATAGATTTTGATTTCCCCATTTTTATTCTTGACTATTACTAAGTTGGATATCTAGGTAGAATGCCTAATTGGAAATACAATCTTAGAATCTTATTTCTTTTATACTTTTATTTGGATAAGAGGTTACAAAATTGGGTTTACTAGGCTCTATCTCTGCTTAAAGGGCTTATGATCTAGCTTCAATGGGATGGTATGAGTGATGAACCTAAGGTCAAATACTTTTAGATCTTCATATGTCTAAGTAATCAAATCTTTGTATTTAGTTACGAGACTCTTCATATTTTGTTTCTCACTTTTAATGCAACTGAGTCCCATGTTTACATACTGGGTATGTTGGTAAATGCTTAGATATTCCTTGACAAAATTAGACTCAGTCACTTTGATTTATTTTTCCTTTGAGATTGTGGTTCCATATCAAAATATCAATCTAGGGAGAACATCCCCCAAGGAATGTGGTTCTCCTTCATCTTTGAGATATCATATTTTCTTATATCTTCAAAAGGCATGGGTTTAACACCATTTTCATCTATTATCTGGGATTAAAAGGCTCTATAACTATTCATAAATTGTATAATCTATTGATCATATTCAAATACATGGAAGTTATCCACATTGTCTGAGATGGAGGGATAGGGAACCAACTCAAAAGAGAATTTATGCATCTTTGATTCTTAGAGTAGTGTCAGATAGGTAGTTGAAGTTGATAGTGAATTTATAATTTGGTTTTGTTTCATGGGATGGATCTAATGCTAAATGCTTCAAATGGTTCAATCAGATCCCATACTTGATGTTTATACTTATAAAAGTAGGTGATTTTACATTGATATTTCTTTATGATTTATTTAAAAACTAGTTCTAAATCATTGAATTATTGGAGAGTTATTACTGATGTCATGGTGGTGTCATAGATGTGTCTTAGTGAGTGGATGAAGTGCCTTGATAGTCGATGTGATAATGACAAAGTGTGAAATGTGGTTGTTCTTATATACTTGAAGTATGCTTGGTTGATCTTTAGTATTGACATGGCTAATAATTTTTAAGGATGAGTATGGTGCTTTGAGCATGTAAAAGAGGTTATTAATATGTTATCTAGGATTTTAATTCTTATGTGTATAAGTTTAATTCACCCAATTCATCATTATTCTCATCTAGACAATTTGGGTCCAGTGGTATAAAATCTGAGTATGAAATTTGATGACATCACCATTACCATGTGTGAATGAGTCAAGGGGAGTTGGTCATATTGTTGTGATCACATTATTCCTTAGTTATAATGTGATAAATATCAAGTCATGAATTTAAGCACATTTAAATATATGAGGGTAAAAAGTTATCTTGTCAATTAGAATTGATTATTTTCCCATACTTCGCCAAATTCTCAATGTGGCCAAAAAGAGTTGAGTAAGCATGTTGATAAGGTTAGGATTCACATGCATGGAGATGTCAGGATAAAATGATCACATGGGTTTATTCATTTTTGTGCCCATTTTATTTTCACTAATTTTTAGATCATGTGATGTAGCACTTCAAAAGATATGCATATGCAAATTTGGGCTCCTAGGTAGTTTGACGATGTTTTCTCATACTTAGCCAGTTTTTCAATGTGGCAAGAAGAGTTGAGTGACCATTTTGATAGTTCTATATCTTACACATGTGAATGTTTCAAGAGAAACTAATCATATGGGTTTTTTTAGTTTTAAGCATAGATGATTTGTGCTAAATTTAAGATCATGCATTGAAGTGTGGTAAAATTTATACTTATTTAAATTTGGCCTCCCAAGCAAGTTTTGACATAGTTGGCTCTGTGATAGAAGATTTTGAGAATCCATTTTAATGGTGTTATATCTCACATGCATGAGGGTTCTAGGAGCAGTGCATAACATGGTTGGATTATCCTATGTGAGGAGGTCATTTGGTCCAAATTTAAGATCTTGCATTGAAGTATAGAAGAAGTTATTAGGGATCAAAAATTGCTACACAAGCATATTGAAAGGATCCCCATAATTATTTTTGAAAGAGTTAAATCTCAAGAAAGATTAATAGTGTGAATTGATCCAAGAAGTCAAGAAATAGCAAGATTAAGATAGGTGTATGATGTTTAATGACTAAAAAAAGGTATAGGATAAGGATTTAATAGTGATCAGGCATTCATATAGATTGATCAAATGATGAGCATTGATCATTAAAGACCTAACTGGTCTATAGAGATCAATAGAGCACGTTGAGTCAACATTTTGAGATTCCATGAGATGAGGTCAATAAGACTAAATCTTAACATATATGCATTAGATCTTATGAATTAAAGATTAGAAGAGATTTATGGTGTGTATTTGATCTAAGCTGAGAGGACACGAGATTTGAGCATTATGTTTAAAGGTTAACTGTGACCATTTGAATTCAAATATTTGAATTTAACATAGTAAAAACTAGAGCTCTATATTTTGTCCATATATTTTGATAAATGTCAAATTTGTTGGTGATGTAAAAATCAAAGTGGTATAAGACTTCAAGGTAAATTTGGCTATATAGATTTGAAGATCTGAAAGTGAATATAGTTAAAGATATTGAGCTTAGAAGTTGATTATGTGTTTGTGTTTGTTCTTCAAGTGACTTGAAAAGGATATTTTAGCTTATATAGATGTTATTTTGATATTTCATGGTGAATTGGATATTGGTGAGTGTTTTAGACTCCATGAGGATCATCTATGAGTATTTTGGAGATATGATCAACTATCTTGCGTATGAAAAATACTTAATAAGTTTACAATATGTTTAGTAATGGTGTTCTTGTTTATAAGGTCTATGTTTAAGTTGTTTGAGAATACACAGATGTGAGATAAGTTAACTATGATCATTTGAGGTTGTTGAAGGGGACATAAGTAGTGGACCCATGTATTTGAAAGTGGCCATGTGTTCTTGTTTTATTTGATGATGTGCTAAAAGAGGGAATGCATTCACTTGAGACCTATAAGAGCTATAAGGGCCTTATTAAAAGGTGTAGTTGTTTAAGGGTGACCCATAGATGTTATGGCATACATATGAATATTTTTATGAGCCATGTCTTCATGTGAGATATGCCTTAAGGGCTAAGGTATGCCTAAGGGCTGACTGAGTTAGTGATTATCAAGATTGCTCTATAAATAGTGGAACTAAAGATGATGGGTTATATACTTTTTTGTGAGACTAAGGAGCAATTGGAGAGAGGCTTTTGTTTGTGTTTTATGGAGTGAAGGAGGGGTAGATTTCCTTGAGGATGAGTTAAAGAGTATAACATATTGAGAACTATTTATATGACTTGTTGGTCATAATTCTATTGGGAGAATAGTGTGTTTGTTATTTGAGTGTGAGCAAAGGTGAAGTGTGTTAATCATAGGTCCATCATCAGGTGTTGAATACATTAGTGCATAGGTGGATGTGTTCACAGGTATTGTTATGGTATCTCAACATATAAGGTGTTTTCAACCTCTTTACAAGGTGAAACTTAGTAAAAGGTCTAGTTATTGTTGTAGCTCAGCTAGATAGGCATGGTAGCACCTTGGGGGATTAAAGTCTGACTAGATAGGGATTATAATTCCTTAATCATTTGTATATGGTCTAAATTAGATCTTGTTAGTATATGACAATATTCAAATTACAAGTTCTAGTGGGTTTTATTCCCCAAGAGGGTTTCCCATTTATGTCATATGTTATGTGTTTGATCTTGCATTATCTCTCTTATTTATTATTATGAATGTTGTATATTCTTCATGAATGTTTGTGGTAGCTAATTAAGTATTTTTAAAGATTAGATTTAAATTTGGATTATTTAGGCTCACCAATTCACCCCTAGTGATTTTACCCCTAACATGAATATCTATAGTTATTTGACATTATATTTTAGTGAGAATTATAGACCAAGGATTAAAGCTTTATACTCATCCCTATTATTGGTGCAAGGGAACTATAGTCTATAGGTAGCTCGATAATGCTTCCCATTTGGGTCAATTAGATCTATGACAACACCTAAACCTTTATTTGATCTTACTCTATCAAAATAGAGATTCCATATCTAAGGACCTTTAAATTCTTGTTCATGAAGTTCTTGTTTGGTAGTGAATGTGTACATGCCTACGTGTTAGGACACAAACTCAACCCTTTCATTCTTAGCATTGTATTCTATAATCAAATGTCTCATCTTTGGTGATCAATCCACTTAGATTTGATTGGCTACTCTATTCCAAGGTAACCACATGTGTGATAAATATATGGACATATATTCATTTAGTGTCTTTGACTAGTCATGACTCATCAACAAGCCATAAGATTATAGAATTTAAATGACTATAATGTCTATGTATTAATGTATGCATAGATCAGATGTTAGATAGATGTGCACATTTGTTATTTCTCTAACACATGGGATAGAAGACTTGTCCAGATGTAGGACCACTCTTTTTTATTTATTTAAGGTTAACCTTAGTTTATTACATACAGATTCAGGCATCACATTGGTTAAGTCACCTGAGTGAATCAAATGATTATACAAATTCTTTACAAACATTATGGTGGTTAAAAAAAATATGGTACCTTAGGCTTATCTTTATAAACCATTACCTTTACATTAGTATCTTTTAATTTGTCTATAGATGACCTTCTAGTCAAGACTTTAAGTATAAACTATCTTTGTTCAGTGATCTGGTATAACTCATGAAGATTGATATTATCCTTGATATTCTTCATGTTTTCAACAATATTATATCATCATTTTCTCTATCACTCTAAACTTTGCAACTAATCATTCCCTTTTTTAGGGGTCATATTGTTGTTAGCCTTTGGATTTGAAGAGTGGTAACATTATTTTTTGGAGGTGTGGAAGTAGTATCATGTTTCTTGTTCCTCAAATTGTAATATTTCCTATATAATCAATAGAAATCATGGATGTCATCATTATTATACTCTAACTCATTCTTATCCTCTACTAGGAATGGGAAGTCATAAGTCTCAAAGACTATTTCTATACTGAGATGTCTTGGAGTTGTAGAGGAAGATGGTTATTCTGAATTTACAAAATATTCATGTTTATCCATTGCCTTCTAAAAGATCTCAAAGGTAATGTATAATTATATATAGTGTAACTCACCATGATGTGTTGTGTTATGAACTCAACACTAATTATGAAGGATTTATATGCCCTTAACCTTTAGTATGTCTTGGGATATGTGTGGAAAACTTATGGCTTACATACCTATTTTATATTCTTGTTTTATTTCTCCATGTTCTTAGTTAGGTCGACCTACGGAATAACCATGGCTAAGTAGACTATATATAGGAGGTAGTGTTTAGTCTTTGATCATCATGTTAAGTATTTTATATTAATTCATTATTGTGGAGGTTGATCCCTTGAAGTGGCTTTGCTATATTATCCATTATTTTGCTCTGCTATCAGTTATTATTATGTGATCTCTCATATTTTCTTATTTTGTGTGATATAAAATTATTCTATGTGAACATCTAAGTAATTTCATTACAAGTGGTATCAGAGCTTCAATTTGGGTAAGCTTTTTGTGGCATTATTTTTTTAGATTAGGTGAGGCATGACTTTTATGAGGGGAAGGAGCAAAAAAATATAACTTGCAATTTAGGAAGAATTAATTTATTCTATCAATGCAATATTGTTCAAAACACTTTTTTGAAAAAAAAGTATGGAAATAATTTCACCTTGCACATTTGTAGTCATTGGATTCATCTCAATGAAATGATTGCAACGGTATAGTCCAATGGTACACTTTTTTGTGATAAAATGTTTTACCCTAGTGTGTAAAGGTAGTCATTAGATTAATCTTGGTGAGGTGATCATAATAGTACCATCCCTTGGTACACTTTTTTTTGGGTAAAAAACCCTCCTAGGGTTTGTATATGGCTGGTCCTTCTACATGGGTATGAAAAGGGGGAAATAAAAACCTAAGACTCCTTCTACCAGTGACATTGAATATGGAACTTAGATGCATTAATTTCTCAACTTCAAGCTAACATACAAGGCTTGGTGCAACATGATGAATTTGTTATAGTTCAAACTGATGTTTTAAGGATGCACAAATAAATTAATGGGGTTCACAATCAATTTAATTAGATCACTACTTCATTGGTTTTTCTTTCATCTCAGTTACAATCAAACACCTCTCCACTTTAGCATTTGGGTCCTCCCCTTCTCAACACTAACAACTCTAATTTTGGTATGAAACTGATGTTTCCCAAAGTGGACATGTGTAAGTTTGATGGTAAATATCCTCTCACTTGGATTACCCAACTTGATAATTTATTTGATTGACATCAAACACCTAGCTATTATAAGGTGATCATGGTGTCTCTATATCTAGAAATTGAGTAGTTCATTTGGTATCACTAGTTATGTGCTCAAAAGAAAAAGAATGGTGATATTGTTACATGTTCTATTTTTACTGATGATTTATTGGATCATTATCATAATAATTTATCTAATAACTACTTTAGTTAGTTTTCCAAACTGTGATAAATAGGAACTATGAAGGATTATATTCATTAGTTTTAAAATCTAATCTTATGGGTGGAAGACATCACTAAGAAAAATTTGACTGATCTATTTTTAGGTGGTCTCAAAGATAGCATCCAATTAAAGGTTTGAATGTTTAACCTATCATCTATGTCAAAAGCTATCCCATGGGCATGCATGGTAGAGGAAAAATAGACGGTCAAATGGAAAAACTTCACTATTGGTCATGATCACAACTTTATAGAACCATCATATCCTTAACCCCTAGACTGACACCTTGATAAATTGAGGAGAAGTGAGCTAAAGGGTTGTGTTATGGTTGTGATAGAAAATGGAGAAAAGACCATCATTGTGCTAAAAAAAATCTATTTTAGATCAAAGGTGCTAACGAGGATGATGATGATGAGGAGGCACTTAGTGAGGATGAAGAAGGATCTAAGGAGGAATCTAAAGACTCTTAACCTACTATTTCCTATCATGCCATTTCAAGTATTAGTACTCTCCAAACTCTTAATGTGGTGGGTTTACTAAAAAAATAGGTCACCATTATGATTGATTCTAGGAGCACACACAACTTCATCAACAATAAGTTGATTTCTCACTTAAACTATTTCATTTATCCCACTCCAAAATTTTAGGTCATGATTGCAGATGGTGGTATTGTCAATTACTCAGTAAAATGTCATAGTATTAAGTTGGCCATGGGAGACTACTTGTTGGATTCTCCTATGTTTGTTATTCCATTGGGGGGAGATGACATTATTTTGGGAGTATAGTGGCTCACCACTTTGGGCATTATTGAGATGAATTTATAATAATTATTCATGCATTTTCATTCTAAGGGAAGGACATTTGAGCTAAAGGGATTAAGGGATAAATCTCCATAACTTATTATCTCCCATCAAATGACAAAGATTCTCTGAAAGGGTGCTAAAGGATTTGTAGCTCACTTGTTTTCCATGGAATTTCATCCAATTCATCCATCTAAACCTCCTAGTTTGTAATGAGTGATTGATTCCTATTTAGTTGTTTTTGGTGACATGCTAAAAGGACTTACACCTAGCCACATGCATGATCATGATATCAAACTTATTCCTAGTATTACACCACCCAACATCAGACCATATAGGTATCCCTATGCTCAAAAAAGTGAAATTAAAAAGATGGTATCAGAAATGTTGGATACAAGAATCATTCACCATATCCAAAGTTAATACTTTTCACTAGTTATCATGGTGCAAAATAAAAATAACACTTGGAGGATGTACCCTAACTACAAATAACTCAACAAGTACACTATCAAAGATAAGTTTCCTATTCCTATCATTGATTATTTGCTAGATGAATTAAATGGTGCTCTTTATTTTACCAAGTTATATTTGCATTCTGGGTATCATCAAATCTAGCTCCGTGATGAAGACATACCCAAAACTAATTTCAGGACTCATGAGGGACATAATGAGTTTTTATTTATGCCTTTTGGGCTAACAAATGCACCATCTAACTTTCAGAGTTTGATGACTACTATTTTTAGGCCATTTATGAGGAAATTTAATTTGGTATTTTTTTTTATGATATCCTCATTTCCATTAAAAATTAGGAAGACCATTTGAACTATGTGAAATAGGTACTCTTAATTTTAGAACAACATCAGTTGTATGCCAAACCTTCTAAATGTACTTTTGGAGCTTGTGAGTATGATTATTTGGGTCATCTAGTTTCACATACAAGATTAAAAGTGGATCCTAAAAAAGTCCAAGCAATGATGGATTGGCTGATTCCTAAGACACTCAAATAACTAAGGGGATTTTTGGGGCTCATTGGTTACTATCACAAATTTGTTAAAAATTATGGTAGCATTACAACTCCACTCACATCTTTTTTAAATAAAGACTCCTTTTAGTGGATTGATACACCTACCAGGGCATTTGAATAATTGAAATTAGCAATGTGCACCACTCCAATGTTGGCTACTCCTAATTTTTTCAAGACTTTTATGGTTGAATGTGATGCATCTGGGTATGGTATGGGTTTTGTACTCATGAAATAAGGTAGACCAATTGCATTTGAAATTCATCAATTGAAGGGTAAAAATCAGCACAATCCCATTTATGAGAAGGAAATAATGGCCATTTTGTATGAAATCAAATAATAGAGGCCTTATTTGAGGGTCATCACTTTTAGGTAAAGATTGATCATGACAGTCTCAAATATTTTTTAGAACAAAGGTTATCATCTGAAGAACTATATAAATGGGTAACTAAGATGTTTGGCTATGATTTTGAAATAGTTTACAATAAAGGCAAGGATAATATAGTGACAAAAGAACTATCTAAGAAAGATGAATTAGTTGAGGCCTTGATATATATTATGATCATTCTGCAAGTAGATTGGCTAGAGGAAGCATGATTAAAATGGGACAAGGATAGTGCTACCCATGATTTGATTCAGAATCTTCTGCAAGGTTTGGGTGGATTTGAAAAATTCACATGGAAGGGTGATACATTTGGTATAAAGAAAAATTATACCGATGTAATAATTATCTTATTAAATAAAAAATCTTTTAATAACTTCATGTAACTCTAATTGGGGGTCATTCAAGATTTTTGAAAACCTATCATAGAATCAGACAAGATTGTTTTTGGGAAAGACTCAAGGGGGATGTCTAATAATATGTGGTTGAATATATGATCTATCAACAAAATAAAGGAGAAACCATCAAAACCCCAGGTCTTTTGTAGCCTTTCATCCTAAGCCAATGTTGCGAAGAGGTGCTATGGATTTCATTATAGGATTACCAAGATTTGATGGTCAAAATGTTATCATGGCTGTGGTAGATCATCTCAGTAAGTATGTTCATTTATGTTCTTTATCATAACCATCTATTTATAGTATAGTAGCTTCTACCTTTTTCAATATAGTTTAGCAATTACATGGTACCCCTAAAAGCATTGTCAGTGATCAAGATCCCATCTTTACAAGTAATTTTTGGACTGAGTTATTTACATGTTTGGGCACTCAGTTGGCTCATAGTTTATCATATCATCCTTAATTGGATGGACAAACTGAGGTAGTCAATAAATGTCTAAAAGGATATCTCCATTATTTTATTTCTAATAAATAGGATAAATGGGTTCATTGGTTGCCACTTGTTGAATGGTGGTATAATACTTCTATTCATAGTTATTCCAAAATGTCTCCTTTTTTGGAACTATATGGATACCACCCACCATCCATCAATTCAACCTTGATAGTCCATCTTAAGGTTCATGTAGTTAAATAACATAATCACCATCAATAGGAGGTCCTTGCTAGTTTGCGTGAAAATTTATCCATGGCCCATAATCACATGAAATAATAGGTAGATCAATATAGGAGTGAGAGACACTTTAACATGGGTGATTGGGTTTTTTTCACTTACAACCATATAAGTAGATGTCCTTGAAGTAATAGAAAAAGGATAACAATTTGTCCCCTAAGTATTATGGGCCTTATCAGATCTTGTAGAAAATTGGTAGTGTGGCCTACAAGTTAGAGTTTCCTTCTTCCACTCGCATACATCTAGTAATTCATGTATCATGCCTAAAAAAAGTCATTGGACATAACATGGATACCTAAACTAAGCTACCATAATTGGATGAGGAAGGAAAAGTTGTTCTTGATCTTGAGGTGATCATTCAAATGTACACTAAGTAGTTATGATCTCAAGCGATTAAGGAGTACCTAATCAAATGGAAGAATCTACCCTGTGAAAATGCTACTTGGAAGGATGAATATTTTATACAAAAACATCTAGAGTTGACTCAACACTGAAGACAACATTGTTTTAAAGGGGAGGGGCATGTTACACCCTTAACCTTAGGTATGTCTTAGGATATGTATGATTGACTTGTGGCTTACATTCATCTTGTATATTCTTGTTACATTTCTCTATGTTCTTAATTAGGTTAGCTTATGAAATAACCATGGATAAGTAGACTATATATATGAATTAATAATTAGTATTTGATCATCATGTTAAGTATTCTACTATTAGTGAATTATTATGGAGGTTTCTCCCTCAAAGTGGTTTTACTATATTACCCAATATTCTGCTCTATTGTCAATTATTGCTATGTGATATCTCATATTTTCTTATTCTATGTGATATAAAATTATTCTATGTGAACATCTAAGTAATTTCATTATAGGGATGCCATATAATTTCAGTATATGGCATCTTATTAGGTATTTAATGTTTTGTGTTGTTTCTAGGTTTGTTGAAAAGCCCATTGTACCTCTAGAATATGAAGTTATGGTTAGTATTATATCCACCAGTGCTCTCCATATGATTATGCATGTTTAAAAACTCATTTATTAATTTATGCATCATCCATTTGA
>JARHVA010001910.1:2132500-2152500 GCA_037957365.1 Torreya grandis
CCACTAGAAGAGGATAATGGTTGAGTGACATCTATAACTCTTTTAGGTATTAACATTGGCCCTATTGGAGTATGGCACTATTCAATATATACATTATAGATGTTTGAATAATATGGAAACTCAAAATCTATGACACTTTTATCAAATACGGTGTCTACATATTCAATGTTTCCAGCATTGGAGTATACAAAAGGGTCCTAGATAGGTGTTAGTTTTGGGGAATCCATTTTAATGATATAAGTTGTGCAATTCCTTTTTAAACTATCTAGATGCTCTTATAGATTTGTTAAAAAATCTAAGGCTTTATGCCACTTGAGATCTTGGTTTTGCAATGTTTGATAATGGTGAAGTGTTTATTTGATTATATTTTTCATATTCCCAAATCTAAGACTTCAATGCATAATTAATGAAACATTAATACAAATAATGGCTTTTGATTCTATTTTTGTTTTAAATTTAAATGTGTCAGTCAGCTTTGGTGGGTTTTTTTTTCCATATGGAAATTTTTATTAAACTTTGTATGTCAAGTCATTTCTTCAAGACAGGTCTTAATTTATCACTCACCAACTTTTACTTTATTATTAAACTCATTTATTCATAATTTTTCCATGCATATCCTAGATCATGACACTTATTTACTTATCATTTACTTGAGTCTTTAGATTTATGATGATAATTTATATGTTATAGGGTTATGAGTTAACATAATTGATCCAGTTGGAATGTTCTTAGCATTATAGGAACTCATATTTTGAGGGCCACAACTATTTTAAATTTAAAATATGTTCATTTCTAGTAAGGATCTAGGTGGCCAAAATTTTGACACATGACATGATCTTATCACTACAAAGACTTAGATTCTTATATCCATGGAGCCATTAATATATTAACTTGATATTTCTCTTTTAAATTTCTTGGTTAATGAAATTGTGCTAACTATCAAACCCTCAGAGCTCAAAATTTTTATTTAACCTTATGAGTTATATATTAATATAATTATACCATCTCTCAAACTCTAAAATCTTAAAACCTTATAACTATTAGACTATTAACTTTTCTTTGAACTTTCATGGTTCTAGGTTCATAATATTACACCACATGGTGTGTTCTCAGGGCTTAGAAACTTTGATACAGAGAATTTTTTGTGAATAAAACTTTATCTTAGTTAAATTTGGTTCTTATACATGGATTTCATATGGTGACCTAGATCACGATAAATTAAAAAATAAATTAGTGAACTATGGTAAGTTATAAGTAATGTGGTAGTGTCTTTTGTCAAGGTCTCAAAGCTCAAGAAATTTATACCTTTGAACCTAATTTATATGCTCTGATACTATGAGTTAAAAAATATATAACTATCAAAACCTCAAAGCTCAAGTATTTTTGACCACTTAGGCTTTTTTAAACTTTGAAGACTCTGGTTGATGTAATATTTCCACTTATCCTGATCTTGGATAATAAAGGTAAATCCTAGATGTGAATACTTTATAATTCCTTGCCAATAGTCTTGTAAACATGCAAGAAATCATAGAAATACTAGGTCAAGATACATTAGTTTCATTAGTCCATAAAAATCATAAATTCAATTAATAAGAATTATTAAAACTTAAGGTTTAAAATAAATGAAAATCAATGTCCAAACTTTGATTTTCATAAATTGAACTTCTATAAATGTAGACATTGAGGACAACCTTATCCATTTGCATATTAAAACTGATATCAAGGATCTCTAATGCTTATATGGACTTGAATAAATATATTAAAATAATATTGGGTCGCTATTTGAATTTATAAAATGGGGTGTGTGTGTTAGGGTACAACAAGATGTTTCTTATATATTCTCTCCATTATTTTGGAGATCTTCGAGTTCAATACTATGTCCTTGTCTTTCAAGATTTTATATTCAAGTGATTTAATCTCCTTAGAAAATTTAAAAACATAATTTGGAGCTTTTGTAGCCTCTAGAACTTTCTATTATGATTCATGCTCTACTATATTGGTTTCAATATTTTCCATCTAGTTATTTAATAATGACCTATAATTGTATATTTTTTCAAAAAAAAAAATCATTTACTCTTTCTTCCCCTTGTATGTGTGTTGCAGACTAATTTATGTATTTCACTATTCTTGTGTAGGGATTATATGAGATTCATAACTAGTGAAATCTATATTTAGTTTTCTTTCTAAATATTCTAATTCATTCTTCTTGTATTGGGTCCAAAGCAACCAACTATTAGATTATATAAAGAATGATTCAAAATCCCCCAAAACCCTTTTTTATTTTTTAATTTGATTATATTAATCTTTTTTTTCCCTCCCAATAGAATTACTAATAACTCTATATCATAGTTTTAGATACCTTCCAGTCTTATAGCTTACTTAGCTACTACAATTTTGGCTTGACTAATGAAATCATCTACTATCTTCTCCTATTTTTTCTCCATTGGTAACGTTGTGTCTAGATTATATTATAGTTTTTCATTTATTAGTGAGTTTAGGACCATATTTATCCCTTACTCTAAGTTCACACACCTATCCATCTAATATTCCATAATTCTATGAATTACATTTTATCTAATAGTCTCTTTCTCCATTGGTGTCAAATTTTGTAGTGACACTGCAACCTATCCTCTAATTGTAGGTTGTAGTAGGATAGGTGGTGCCATCATGTTATAATTCACTTTTAGATCTTTTATTACTTTTTATTTTAACCTCCTAAGAGGGTCGGTAAGTTTTATTGAAGAGGAAAGGATGAATACTAACTCTTTCAACACATCATGTACTTATCCCTTCATTCTTCTCCATTTGTCTATGGAACTTTTTGATGGAATTTCATCTATTACCATGCCACCAATTATACTAGTTTATTTTAATTATTCTCTTTTTCTTCTCATTCCATCTTTATTGATTATCTTTTTCTTATTTTTCCTCATTTTATTTTTCTTCCTCCTCTTTGTTTCTATTTTTTTCCTCCCTTATTTTTTTATCTCTATTTTTTTTATTTTCCTTAATCATTGTTTCTTGGACTCCTCTTTTTTTTTTCTCTCTGCATTTACCATAATGTATTCCATATTTTATTTTGTTATCACTTATTTTGTTATTTTTACCTCCTTGGGTTGCTTAATTGTATAACCTTTTTATCCTCACCACTCCACCTTTTCTTGGACATTTCCACATCAATGTTGATATATCCAAGACTTATTTTCCTGTATCATGTCCTTCACTATCCTATTATACTCCTTATTGTTATTCCTTAACATATGTTGTTTATGGATAGGAAACCAAAGTTTAATTTTTTTCTTCCTTATTAATTATTGTTCTATCTCTTTGTTTATTCTCTCTATATATTTATATTTGGGTTGAACTGCTTCTCTATCTTTTTCTACCACTCATATGTAACAGAGCTTCTCCAAAATCTATCATGGATGAAGTAATTGATACATTTATCTACTCCTATGTTTGTATATTTTTCATAATGACCATTGATTTGCCTTCCCCCACATCAATTGTCTTTTTATTTATAAAAATAATATGAGGTCTATTTTATTTCCATTTCTTCCTAACTTAAAACTCTCCTTGTGGTTGAATCTTATACCACAAATTGATTTAGATTTTCTACTTTGTGTTTTACAAGGTGCTCAGTATTGGGGCTATCTTATTTAAACTAAAAAAACTATTTGAAGTGATGATAATAAATGAGTGGCATGTTGTATCTATTATTTGTGGTGTATCTTTAAGTTCCACTAAGATTTTTGATTTTATAGTTATCACTCCTATAGGTTTTTATATTTTCTTAGCCAACAACTTCTTCTATTGTGCCACCCATGAATTTTGGTATCCTAGGGTATGTAGGCAATCCTTTAGAACCTATGATTATTATTTCTATTTTTTCATAAATGAATTAATAGGTAAAAGGGGTAATAAGAATAACTTACTTCTCAAATGGATCTATGGATAGGTTATTGACATATATGATAAACATAATATTGGTATAATAATGTTGCACTTTCCTTAAAAACATTATGGCATCACAATTACCATTCCTATAATCATTATATATAAACCAAAAAATGTTGATATGTATCTTCCCCCTTGTGGGTTTACATATAAATAATTCTTTACTTTTTATCCTATAGTTTTGTTGGGTTCCCATTCTTTTATTCCCTTCTGGCCTAGTATAGTTTTTGTGAGACACTTACCTAGTACCATCAAAATAAAACCATAGGAAAAGTCATGAGTACTTTATTTGATATTTTATAAGGTTCACAACACATTTATCATAGAGTGAATTGAAAAAACTCTTATTTCATTCCATTTATTATCATGTCCCATGCAATCTGCATGCTCTTGGATATCATGAAATTCTCCCAATTTGTATAGTTAACTTTCCATGTTATTTCCTTCATTACATATCTAGTTCAGGGGATCCTAGTGCCCTAGATTTATAGATACCTATAGTTGGATTAATTTCATGTAAGTGATATGACTTATTTATTACTCACATATTTCTTGTTGTCACACTTATGGTAGTTGTGTCCTTGGTTTACCAATATTGTCACTATATGAACTACTATGTGGGTAATGTGGTAAGGTCTATTCAAATACATGACATCCTCATGTGCTTTAATTAACAATGCCTTGATTTTGAAATATAAAATTTCATAGAATGGGAATTGAATCAACACATCTTGTTGCATCTATTTAATAATTTTGTATCATACTTATATTCCATCATTTAGGTATAAGTCTTTGGTTACATCATGGATAGGCAAACTAACTCCATGGTGTAATGAAATATTTTCCCCAAGTTGAGTCAATATATTTTTGAGTGTCTTGATAGTGACATAACAGAGTAGGAACCCTTGATTACACCCTATGGATATAGTTGTTCTAACTTCACATAATGTTTCATATATTATGACTTATTAATTTATTCAACTCCAATGATTAAAAGGATATCCATTTCCAATTTTTTTATTTTCTCTTCTTAATTGAGCATTTTTCTCTTCGTAGTAAAATTTTAGAAGAGTTTTGTTGTTTTGGATTTTTTAATATGTTTTTACAAATGGGTAAACTTCCATTTAAAACTTTACTTGTTTAGTTATTAGATCTATGGGGTAAATAGTTATTTTTATCTAAATTAATTACTTTTTACTATTTCTATATAACTTATCTTCCTTATTTTTCTTCTTTCTCTTTGCATTCTTATCTTGATGTCACTCCATACTCCTCATTTTATTTTAAAGCATTTTATTTTTCCTACCAACCAATCATTTTATCATAATTTACTTGTATTATAATGTTATCAACTAATCTACTAATTTTGACTCCTGTAGAGATCCAACATATTTTAGACTTTTATTTAGGGGAAGCATTGTTTACCAGCTTTCACTCATCTTCTTTGCTAATTATTGTTTACTAGTTTTTAGCTTAGCATAAGATCATTCTTTATAGATCCTATTTCTTCTATGTGTATTTTTTTTGTCTTTGGAGCAATATTTTTTTATGGTTTTAATTTTTTCCTCAAATTTGTTTTTGACTTAATTTTTTTTTTTCCAATTTTTTTAAGAATTTTTATTTTATTTTATTATCACTTTCCTTTTTATTTTTTAACCCCTCATAACTATTTTTACATTTCATCACTTTACATTATGATGTGTTCTTTTAACCTTTCTTCATTTGTATATGTTTTTATTCATATACCATAAAGTATGTGTAATCTTATGCTCTAAAACTGAGAATTTATTTTATGATATGTGAGCCTAACTACCTGACCTTTAGCTTTCTTGACTTTTATAATTTTTATCATAGATAAATACTTTGTCATCTATATAAGATTCCTTGTTATCAATATGAATATCATTCCATACTTTTTTATTTTGTTTTCCTATGTTTGATTATAAGACACTATAAATATTTTTAGTATAATTTATATACTTCAACCAATCATTGTTTTAAAGACTCTTTTCATTAATTTTAAATAAGACCACCAATATTAAGATTCATAAAATATAATCCATAGGCATTATGGATTCTAAACCATATACCAATTGAAAGGGAAAATATTTATATATTATTTTTTGATTTTTTTTGGTAAACCCAAAGTACTTTAAGTATCCTTATGTCCCATTCAATTGTCTATATGTTACATATTTTTGTTAATAATTTATTCAACACATTATTAAATGCTTCAACTGTCATTATCTAATTCATGATATGGATTACTTTTTTTATGTTGGATTATAAATTTTGTAGTAACTCATCAATTATGTGAATAACAAAATGTTTTCCTTGATCATTCATGATATTTAGTGGGAATCCAATTTTTTTAATAATATATTCATATAAAAATGTAGTTACAGTTTTTTATAGTGAAATATATAGTGGGTATTACTTCTTCCCATATATTTAAATGCTCTATTCCTATGATTATGAATCAATAATTGATTTTCCTGGTTATTGGTTTGATTGAACCAATGAAATAAATAACTCATTTCTCAAGTTGGGATAATGGAAGTATGGGTTGTAAAGGCATCCCATTACATTTGTTGGTTTTTCTTATTCTTTTAAAAAAATTACAATTAATTACATACTTATGTGCATCTCTAAATAAATTCAATCACCATAAACTTGCAACTAGGATTATTTTCACAATGCCTTCTCTAGAATTATGTCCACCTATAGTTCCATCATGTGACTCCCACATAATATCTTCCCTTTTGTATGGTAATGATAATTTTCATAATATATAATTTTATCCTTTATTATATATAGATATTTCTATATGTGAAAATGGGAACACTTGTATGAATATCCTCTTATGATTAGTTTTCCCATATACATCTATAAATGCTCTTGTTGCTAATAATTTATTATTGTTTTCCATGTCTTTGGAAAATGCCTCAATGTGGAATAAATGAGCCCCAAAAAATAATAATCTATCAATATTTTATCCTCTCTAATGGTGATCTGTGAAAAATATCGAAACCCATTTTTTAAATTTCTCTAAGGTTTACCATGATTTTAAAATAAAAATATGTGCATAGCATTAGCTAGTGGTATATTATTATATACACCACTTGTCTATTGATTATATATATTAATGGTTCATGATCCATGTAAAATCCAAATGGTGTTACTAGTAGCTAATGCCTAAAATTTTACATTGCATATATCATGGCTAATGGCTCTATTTATATAGTTGAGTAGTTAATTTATACCTTTCCAAAGTTTCTACTTGCAAATGAAATAGGGTGATTTATATAACCATGTGATTGTTCTAACATTTATCCCATATATATATATATATATATATATATATATCAACATAGATGTGGAATGGGATTTTCAAATATATAAAAATAAATATAGATCAATTAGAGATATCGTTATTTAATGTGTTGATTTCTTCTTGACATTTTGATGTTCATGAAATTGAATGATTATTCTTTTTCTTCAATAGTCCCTCTATCTGGTCACTAATTTATGCATTATTTTGAATGAACCTATAGTGATAACTAGTGTATCCAAATATTTTCCTTAACACCATTTTTCATTCTTATTAGTGGTATATTTACAAAATGTTTTTTCAATTGATCCACCACCAATCCCTCCTAATAAATGATATGTCCTAGCAATGATCTAAATGGAGTCATGAAGAAACTTTTTATTTTAAATTTAAATAAATTTTCATGTGCCTAAATTATGTAAACATCAATTCAAATGATTGAATATGATTCTTTATCAATCCATATATCATCCATCATTTATGAAAAAAATACCTAAATTAATTAACCATAATAAGGCTAAATGTGATAGGGGCATTTTTCAATGAGAATGTCATTACCATGTAGATAAATGACCCCTAGTCTATCAAAAAATAATAATTTTACATCATATTTAGATCTATCTTAACTTGGTGATAACCTAAAAATCCATTTATAAAGGAGTATGTATGCAATCATAAATGCATCATGTCTATAAATCAATATTGGCTCATAGAATATAAAGCATACCTACACTTCTAATTGGGAATACATTTATTAAGTGGGTATATGACCAATATATGGATATGATATACTTGATTAGGGGATAAATTGTCATAATACACCATGCTAGGAAGGGTTCCAAATCCTACAATCTAACAAAATCACACAACAACCCTAAAATAATCCTAGGCTTAATGATCACTCTATATCTAATAACAAGAAAGTAAATCTAATTTAATGCACACCAAATCTTGTGTCAAAACATGAGGGGTTAATAAATAAATCAAAACATGTATAAGATAATCTCAATTAAGCTAAGTATGAGTAATACTTTAATACATGGAATATGAAGAGTAATATCATTTGAGCCAATACTTATGCTACTTCTATCTACTAAAGAGAAGAGAATAAAGTTGTAATATACTTACATGAATGTGAATCCATTTAGACTCAATCTCTCCCTTAGATAATGGGTATTTTCAAGAGGTTGTTGTGGTTTGTAAATATAACTAGGAAATTCCAAAGAATCCAAGATTTATCCACAAGACTAGATTATCCATGTAGAAACCCTAAACTAAGACTCCTCAAGTAAAATGGTAAAAGAGAAGATTATAAAGAAGCATGAGTGAATAATGAATATTTATTGCATATTGAAATAATGATGAAATGATCTTCTATATATAGGTGGATATCACCCTAAATCTTTTTGAATATGTCAGTTGTATGGGGTCAGCCCAGTCGACCCTATATGTTTTTAGGAGATAAATCACTAGGTCTCAAGCTAGGTTAGTCAAAGGGATAATAAATATCCTAGTTAAAAATATACCTAAATAGTATAGGGTGGACCCAATTGACCCTATGAAATAATTAGAGGTTAAAAATTGCACAAGGTTGACCCAGTTGACATAGTACATTAAACTTGTGAAAGAGGATCAAGGTGAGGAAAAGAGGGATGGAAAAGGGAAAAATATTGAAGGATTATGTAAGGGAGGATTAATAGATTAGATAATGTTTTTAATATATATTTTAGTTGTTAATAATGTGGCAATAAGGGATGATAATCTTTTGAAGCACCAAAGGTCTACCCACCCCTTTATTGGTGCACTACTTAAGGCATGCACTCAAAGAGATTGAGTCTTGATAGGTTTTTGCAAGATGTAAAACATTAGTATTTCATAAAAGTTGAAAATATTATGTTTATATATATTCCCCACTTTAATTTCATCACATGTCACTAAGGTGCAATAGGGGATGGTGCTTCAATAAAGAACACAGTCACACATAATGCTGATGCTAAAAAAAAGATTTAGTATTTTAAAGAAAAAATAAATAAAAGTAAATGACTAAAAGGTAAATAAATCAAAATTAAATGTAATTCATACCTTTAATTACCTTTATCACTATATGGTTGTCTACTATGTTGTTAGTTTTGATTATGTACCATGTAGAGACTGCTTTTGACAAACCCAAGAATACAAAATTAAAGAGCAAAAACAAAAAAAATACAAGAAACACCAAGATAGATGGTGATATGAGGTGGGACATACTTTAGAAATTTGGAAAGTAGGGGTGATAAGTGTTATGTTAGACCAAATGACCAAGTCAACAAATAAGAGTAAATTGGGTAATTAAAAAGCCAAGGCTACTAAATATAGAAAAAATCAAACAAGCTATCCTTAAGTAAGAAAGGAAAACTCAACAAGTCAAACCAAGGATACATGTCAAAAAATATGGTAATAAAACAAATCAAATGGTAAAATACTAAATAAAATGGTAAAACAACATTTATGAGTGAGTAGTAACAATCATTATTTCACTCAACAATGGAAAAAGGTGCATAAAAGGGAAAACAACATTGATGAGTGAGAAGTAACAAGCCAACCATACTCAATAATGAAAAAAGGGTATGAACTTAGGTGTTCATAATATCAAGATTGTAAAACAAATGATAAATGGTAAAAATAAAAGTAATACAAGTCTAGAAATGTAAAATCATGGTAAAAATGAAAGAAGTAATCTATAGTTTCTCAAACATGTTTCTCTCTAAGGATAGATAAAACTAAAACAAAGTAGTGATAGTAGGTTTTTAAGAGATGAATAAGGAAATAAAGAAGGGAAAACAAATTTAGAATCACAATTTGCCTATCAAGGGGGGAAATGAAATGGGTAGAGGCGAGAATGAAGGAAAAACCAAGGTAGAGGAACTCTTTATCAAAGTCAAGACACTCAAATTAGGTTTTTCAAAACAAGAGGGCTTTCAACCTTAAAGACTATGAAGAACTTCTATTAGATACACAAGTCTTAGGTCAACAAATGAAGTATGTAGATCATCCCATGAATTCTATATACATGAAAATTAAAATGGACCTACCTTTCCATAATGTTTTTCCCATTCCTTAAGACCCCTTACAGAGCCGTCAGTCTACTATGAAGATTGGGTACTTGCATGAGAAAGTAGGTAGCACCATAGAGTTTATTGAATTCCCCTATTTAAATATGTTGACTTGCCACACCCAAATGGACCTCATATTTATTTGAGGCCAATTTTGGAGTTTGAGATTTGATTGGAGATAAGATATGTGCTTGTAATCATGTATTTTGGTGTGAATTTGAATTTTGAGATTTGTATGTTGCCTTTTAGATATCATTGCCTTTTGTTTTAAATGATTTGGCTTTTAAATTTATTGATTTTTTTTATTCCTCCTCTATATGGATTTGTAAAACTAAACATGGGTGTTAAACATGACTTTAATTTGAATACTTGGGATAAGGTTAATAAGAGAGAGAAACTTCAAAGAGTATGTGGTCTAAGAGTCTCATAGATCTAGGTGAAATAAAAGTGCTATTTTGACTTTGACCTTGTTTTATCTAATGAGGAGTGAAAGGAAGGGGAAATTAATAATAATGACACATGGAACAATTTGAATTACTTCAAATTGCAAAAAATGTGACAAAGGGAAAAAAGAAACAATGATAGTAAAGTTTGATTCTATATCGTAAGAATGAGGGAAATGGAGGAAAACATGATAACATAGATTTTTGTGAAAATTCAATCTAATAAAAGAATAAAAAGCTAAAGTTTGAAAACAAAGATCAAATAACATTTTCTTATAAAATCAATGATAAGATGGAAATTTTATGAGGAGGGTTAGGTCCTACCCATCTCTTACACTACAACTTCATAAAATAAAAATCCATGAAGGTGCAAAAAAGAAGGTGAAAGATAAATTAAGGTATGAAAAATGAAGTAAAATATGGTAATTTTGTGAGGAATGTTGGATCTTATCCACTATCTTACAAAGTAACTCACAAAATAAAAACCCAAGGGGTTTCAAAAGATAAAATGCAAGAAGATAAAGAAGACTATGGTACATCAAGAAACTACAAAACCAAAAGGGAGGACTAAAGGTTTGTGAAAGGAAAGAACTTGAAAAAAGTTTTAGATAGATGTACATAGAAAGGATGAAAAGAAGGAAATGTTTAGGCAAAGTACTTTTTGAGAAATTATGCATTGTTGGGCTCCTTGAAAACATGGCCTTTGTTGGTTTGATGGTAGTAGGTGTTTGGATCAAGAATATATTTAACTAAATATAGGTTTGGTTGTATTTAACTTATTTATAATGGGTGTATCTTAATTTAAGGACAATATCACCAACATTAAATGTGTAGACTTTAACACATTTATTATGCTACCTAATAATATAAGCCTTGTATTGGTGATTATCTTGTAAGGCAAAAATATGACATTCATCAAGTGGATCAATGGCATGATGAAAAGATTCATGTAATACTTCATCAAGAATAATACCATGAAGAGATATATGAAGAGGGAAACTCAACTTATAAAATAAAAACTGACTCAGAACCATAGACTAGAGAGAATATTGTTGCCCCATGGTAGTACGTATTCTAGTCCAATAGGCCCAAAGTATAGGGTAAAAATGAAGATGCCAATCTATGTGGGTTTCATAGATTGTATTTTGTATAATTTTTTTGAGGATTTTATTAATTGCCTCAGCTTGACCATTGCATTTTAGATGACAAGGCATGGAAAATTTGTGATTGATCTTAAATTTATTGTAAAAGTTATTTAACATGTTTATTTTTAAAATTAGCACGATTATTTGAAATGATGGTATGGGGATCACCAAAGTGGAAAATTATTTGATTAAGAATAAATTTATAAATGGTACGACCGATGATGTTAATAAGGGACATGGCTTCTACCCACTTGGTAAAATATTTGGTAGTAGTGATGATAAATACATGGCCATATTGGGAGTAAGGTAGTTTAACAATGAGATCAAATCCCCATGTGGAAAATGGATAAGAATATTCTATGGTTTGAAGTTTGATTTGAGGTGAATGGATTAGATAATCATGAAGTTAATAAGGATTACACTTTTTAGCATATTTAATTGCATCCTTTTCAAGAGTAGGCTAAAAGTAACCCATACTTAGGAATTTATGGGATATAGTGTGTCCACTATAGTGACCACCACAAATTCCCCCATGTGCTTGTTTAAGAAGAGGAGGGACCTCATCTACATAAAAAAATGGAGAAATGTACCTTTAGTAGTGTGATAGTAAAGGATGTTGTGTTAAAATACATACTTGAAAGCTTATTTATATATATGTGTTTTTTCATGAGAGTCTCAATTAGAAGGATAAGTTTGATGTTCTAAGAATTTAATTATGTCTTGGTACCATGGTCTCTGTCAAATAGTAACAGCCTCTATAAGATAGATAAGTGAATCTAGTGGTTGAGTAGAGGATGGAGATTTTCTTATTTGTATAAGAAAATTAGGATTGGAAAAGACTTGGTATGGATGAAAGAGAGATGCTAAAGAAGCAAGCGAATCAACAATGGATTTTTGATCTCTCAAAATAGGCTCAATATTGAAAGACATGAAATACTTAGCAAGAGTGGTTATAATTTGATATGTGATGAGGTTCTCACTTTTACATTGATAATCACCTCTGAATTAATAGAAAATAAGTTGAGAGTCACCTAGAGCATGAAGGTCTTGAATGTCTAAGTCAAGAGCATCTCACATGCCTAATATAAGAGCTTTGTACTTGGCCATATTATTGGTGACATCAAAGTTGAGGTAAAAAGCTAAAGGAATGATCTTGCCAAGAAGACTTATGAGAATGCAGCCTACCCTATCTCTTTGAAGACATTTAACACCATCAAAGTGAATGGTATAAGTATCATTATGCAATTCAACACTAATTTCAGGAAGTTCCTTGAAAACTACTTTTGGTTTAGTATTATCAGAGGGAGTGATGGAGTCATCAATATTATTAGCTTCAAGATCAGTAATAAAGCTATAAAAATAATCTTTGAGAGAAATAGCTTGATTAAGACCTTTAATGTAAAGGATATTATCATGTAGAAGATTATATTGAAGAGAAGAAGTGGTTGGTATAGGATCTACGATAAGTTGATTAGTTATGATTTTCCTTTTAATATATTTTTGACTGAAGATGCAGAGATCAAATTCCATAGGGAGGGTCATCCATTTACCAATCCTATCTCTAGGAAGAAATGATGAAGGGGGTCAGAATGAACAATGACATAAGTAGTTTGGTAAAGAATATAATGGTGAAGATTTTCATTTGCAAAATAAATAGCGAGGCAATCATGATCAATTTTGGTATAATGTGTTTCATAATTGATGAGGCCTTGATTAATATAGTAGATATCATACTCTTTTCCCATATCATCTTCTTGGAAAAGCATTACCCCAATTGAAATAGGTGTGGAAGATTTATATATAATCAAAGGTTTATCTTTGGAAGGAGGATTATGTGTAGGTGGATGAATCAATGACTCTTTCATATTATCAAAGGATTTTTGACATGGATCCATCCATTCTAAAGTAATACCTTTCTTGATAAGTGAATTAACGGAGTGAATTTAATATGCCATTTTAGGGATGAATCTTATAATTTCCCCAAGTTTTCCTAAATAAATATGAATGTTAGGAATAAAATGAGGAATGGTAATGTTGATGATAGCACTAATTCTATGGTAAAAGTAATATTATGTTGGTCCTTAAGGGTTATATGAATCTGATTGTATCCTAAGAAGTCATCCATAAGAGATAACATTTTGTAACTAGTAGTGGAATCAACAATGGCATATATTGAAGGCAAAGGGAAGCTGTCCTTAAGATAAGAAATTTTAAGATTACAAAAATAAATAAAAATGTGAATGACCGTAGTGACCTTGTTTCAAATAGGAACAATGTTGGAAACCCATTCAAAATAATCCATTGATTTGATAAATTTAACATCAAGTAATTTTATGATTTCCTAATGAGATAAAATGAAAACTTTAGGTGGAAATTTTATTTGTTTTTGATGCACAAGCTTGGCATCGGGATAAGTAATGATGTTATGCACCAAAATTCTAGGGTCAATTCTAGGTATGTCCTCATAGGACCAAGTGAAAACCTCAAAATATTTGTCAAAGAATAAGAGAAAATTATCATATTCGATACGTGAGATATCAAAAGAGATAATAATTGATTGAGGAAAATATGGAGTACCATATTCAATGCGATTGGTTTCTTCAATAATAATGGTATTCCCATATTGAAAGTGGTATGGTGCATTAGTTAAGATAGAAATTGGATTTTTAAGGTCAATACTAGCAATGAAGTTAAAGCAAGAAGTTTTAGTCTTAAAATTTCTAAGTTTATGATGTTACCAAAAAATTTGAGGTTCTTGGTCATAAATTAACTCAAGGATAGCTTTGTCACTAGGTAAGGTAGGAAGAGGACCATAATACTCGACATCTACTTCAAGATCTATAATTGTATTGCCACGGTGATCATACTTAGAATGTATCTAATGAACATCAATTGCCTTAGCATATAGTGTAATTTTAAGAGTAGAAGAACTAGATGGAGTAGAAGGGGTTGGATTATTAGTGGGTTCAATTATGGGAGAAGGATTATATGTAATGATTGGATTGACAGGTGGTAAAGGAGATGTAAAAACTTCTAGAGGATTGGAAGGTATAATTTGTTCTACCACCCAAGGAGTATCGATAAGAGGAGGATTAGTATGAGGCACATGACCCTCAGGATCTAAGGTATGATCCATATAAATGGTATGAACATCATGATTAAAATCATGAATTTGGGATAAGGTTTTTTGATAATGTTGGACATCTAAGTCTATAGATTGAACTTGGGCCATTACATAGTTATCATCATATGTTGGAAAAATTACACATGCTTAAGAATCAAGGGGGGTTTTAGAGGGTGAAATCCAAATATTATTGAATGTATAAGGGACATGATGAGAGGATATTTAAATAATTTTGCCACTCCAAAATCATTGTAAGTGAAGGTATCTTCAGGTAAAGAAGTATATTAGGCATTATATAGAGAGGGGAAATATATAATCTCATTAATAAGAGGAATAGTATGATCCTTGGGTAATATATAAGGAGGAAGTGATTGAGAATGTAGGGAAGTAACTTGGTAGTATTAAAAGTATCTTACAAATTATTGAGATCATCATCATCAAAATCCATAAGAGTAACTTATAAATTAGGATTTATGTTGATGAACTCGAGTAAAGGAGAACTATTAATATTAGGAATGGTAAGAATATGATATTTTGATTTGGGATTAGGAAGTTGGATGCTCCATGGGCTAGGATCAGCTTCATGCTTATACCATTTTTTATTATGTAATAATTTAATACATTGACTACTGGAAGAAGCAATGGCCTTCATTTGATGAGTCCATGGAAAACCAAGGAGTATCTTGTAAGATAAAGGTAAATAAAGGACCATAAGCTTAGTTTAAATGGTCTTAAATCCAATGGTTAATGGAAGCCAAATACAACCAAGAAACTTTTTATCAGTCTTATCCAAACCATGACAAGTGAGATGGGTTTGCTTGAGATGATCCATGTTATAACTAGGTTGTTAGATGAGCCATAAATATGTTACATTAATACCAAAAACTTTATCAATTAGAACTTTATGAATAAGAGTGGTACTAATGTCTAATTTTATGAAAAGTGGTGGATCATCAGCATAAAAAATAATTTCATCATTGATCATGTCCTCTTTAAGGAATTTAATAGAGGGATTAGAAGAAGGACACATAGATTTAATGGTATTTACATTGGTAGATTGAGATTCAATAGAAGATGGTTCTTCATCTAAGGAGGATGGATCTTCAATTTCTTGGATTTGATGCATAAGGAATTTTTGATGATAGGTAGAAGTACAAACTAAATCCATAAGTGGAATCTTACAAGGCATAGAGTTGAATTCTTCAAAAAAATTCCAATGTGACTTAGAAGAACCAACATGAGTTTTAAGAGGTAAATTAGACTTTGGAGGAATAGTTGAAGTTAGAGGATTGAACAGAGGAGATGATTCCTTTTTGGCTTCTGAAGGAACATTAGTATTGGTAGTATCTTTAAGAAGTTGTTCCTCCAAATATGGCTTCTTTGGCTTGGTAATGGGATCTTTGTAAGCTAGTTTATGATGATAATTGACCTTAGCTATATTGACATATTGATAGTAGTCAAAAAATTTGTCATAATCAGTGTCAGTGGCACAAACATCCTTGATATTTGATTGATTATTTGAAGAGGCTTTTTGGTTATTTGAGGTAGAAGCTTTGAAAATTTTTCATTTTTGAAAAGTAGCAGTGTATTCTTGTCGATGAAGATTCATCATAGCTTCATGATTGAATGAATCACCAAGAATATAGGAGATAGAAATTTAATGATCCCTCTACAAGATTCATGAGAATTCCCAATGTTGACATGGAACCAAAAATATATATTGGGGTCATACCACTTAGGAGGAGCATTTGGATATATCAAAGGTTTTGAGGGTGGTAAAAATTATTTCATTTTTTGAACTAAAAGAGGTGTATGAGAAGGTGAAGGAACTTCATTTTTGAAAACTCCTAGTTTGGATTGCATAGTATTACTAGTGATAGCACTAGATGTTTGGAAAGATCCTTTAATAATTTTATGATTAGGTTTGAATTTATTCATAAGAAAGTTTTGATGTTTAGCTTGATCAAGAACTTAATTAAGTGTTTGGGGAGCAAAGGTTTGAACCTTATATTGAAGAGTGGGAGTTGAAGCAATGATAAAGATTTTAAATAAGTTATCATTAGTCATGTTATGGTCAGATTCATGAGATAAATATTTCCATCTTTTGATAAATTCATGAGCTTATTTAGTGGGATATACTTAGCATTGATGAAGTGGCTAATACAATTTTTGGGAAGGTCATTGTGTTGAAACTCTTTAACCAAAGGATTAACCAAGTCTTCAAGTTTATAAATAAAATGTTGGGGAAGTTTATTATACCATTCTAGTACATATCTAGTAAAGGTTTTCACTAATATTTTAGTTTTGGAAAAGGTATTAATTTGGATCCACTCTTTGTAAATGTTTTAAAAGGCTTTGAAAAATGAGGCAGGGTCTTTAGTCCCATTATATTTGATAATTGGGGATATGTCACAAATAATAATGGATATAATTAAGGGAGATAAAGGCTTAATTTTAATGGTTTGAATCATCTTATTATTCATTATGGGTTGAGGAATAACATTGCTTGAGGCATACCAAAGAGGTGGAAGAACGAAATTGGGATTAACTTGAGGATGCATAGTTGGAGGTTAATTAGCCACATTGATTAGATGTTGTTGAATTTGCATCATTTGGTTGGTGTTATAATTTTTAATTATGTATATTTGTTGGATAAATTGGGCTAAAAGTTGAGTTGTATCAGGAGGTGGGTTGGTGTTGGTATGAGTACTCTCCAAATTGGTATTAGGGGGATGATTATTAGAAGAAAGATTACTAATGAGATTGTTAAGTAAACTTGTATCGATTACTTGCACATTAGTTTGAATACTTTTACGATGAGAATTTTCATGGTAAGGAAAGGATTAGATCCATCAACTTCATCTTGAGGTGTTATTTACACTATATTATAGGTCATAGATGAAGGAGGAAAAGAGGTTCCCCAAGAGTGATGGTGCTCTTGGGAGGAAAACAGAGGGAGAAATGAAAATCTCATATAGTATCTAAATGGATTCAATCTATCCAATAATATTTTGATAGGAAACTTCATTATGAATGAAGAGATATGAACATATTGTAAAGAAGGATAAATAGAGAACTAGATTGATAAACAAGGCATAAAGCAGTACAAGGTCGATTGGAATGACCTATCATAGAAAATAGGGCCTATAAATAGTACAGGGTTGATTGGGTCGATCAAGTATAGTAAATAGAGATTAGAAAAGGAAAAACCAAGGTTTGAAAATATTATAGGGTCAACTAGATCAATCTAATACAATAAATAGAGGCTAAAAAAGATATAGGGTCAATTAGGTCGATCCAGTATGATAGATAAGGAAAGTTAAGAATATTATTACAAGTTATGAAATGAAACAAGATAAATTTTGCAATAAATTTTAAAAGATATGATATAAAGGAAATAAATAGTTAATTACATTAATACTGGCCAATCTAATTGAGGAACACAACACAAAACTTTACACCAACACTAGCTAATACAAGTTTTTACAATACAAAATACAATTAAGCAAAGAACAACAATCAACTTGAAAAGTAAAGAGATGAATAATTAGTCAACTAGAATTTTTATTAGATTATTGAGATATAATTTTAAATGTGATGGGAAGTTGTTTATAAGCAATGAACTATAATTACAATCTAAGGATGGTTTTAGGTAGTTTAGGATGAAAGGGACTATAGTGGCAATGATGCAGGCTTGGTATTAGGGATTACCCTCTCACTTCACACACCACAATGATAAGGGTGTTGGGTACTTAGCCAAAATATACCATTAACCATGTTTTATACTTAACCAGAGTATCAAGTCGGCTTTCCCCTTAGTGATGAAATCTAAGCAGGTTGGCCTTAGGTAGACAAATTTTAAAATTCTTATTTAGATTTTTTGATTTGGTCATGTGTGCTTAAAATAGAAAATAGTTAAACTAAACAATTAATTGTAAACCCACCTAATTAAGCTATGTGATTTTTTTTAATCATGCAAGTAACAAGAAAAGAAAGTGTGAACTAATTATTAGCATATAAGGTTAATTCCAAATTTGAAACAAGGTAAAATATTGATATAGTTAACAATGTGTTCATAAAATATATAACAATATTGATAGGTTCAAAATTATACCATGGAAGCAAGGTCTAAGAATTAATAGGCTTGGTAGAGTCGACCTAGTTATCCAAACGACACATAAAACATAGAATTGGGTTGGTAGGGTTGATCTAGTTGACTATATAAGGGAAATTTTAAAGATTTGAAACCATTAAAGGAAATATTGTAAAGAAAGAGAATAAGATATTGAAAGGAACCTTGGCGGATCATAGATGTAGGGAATGAATATTATTATTCAATAACCTTGATATATACTTGCAAATTTTGCTAACTGGGTCAATTGGATTGATCAAGCTTTACAAAAACTTGTTATTGAGTGGCTAAAATTATAAGGTCAACTTGGTTTACATAGTATGTTGAACATGATGTTTAAAATGCTAAAAAACTATATTGGGTCAATAGGGTCGATTCAGTAGCCTATACTTGAAAACCTGTGCACATAAGTTAGATATGGGGTCAACAAAGTCAATCTAGTATGGAAAATATATGATAAAATAATGATGAAATAATGAAAGAAATGAAATAAGGTAAAAATATATATTGAAAGGTTTAGCTAACATTGGGTTTAATATAATGTAAACAATTATAATTGTATCATGTCTATTAATCAATCCTAGTTGAGAGAAGATAGAGCATACCTACACTTTTGATTGGGAATATATTTGTTAAGCAAGGGAATGACCATTATGGGGATCTGCTAGAATTGATTAGGTGATCACTTATCATAATACACCATGCTAAGAAGGGTTCCAAAGCCTATAGTCTAACACAATCATGCAATAACCCTAAAACAGTCGTAGGTTTAAATT